>OZ026617.1:69145685-69256532 GCA_964020975.1 Hermodice carunculata
TATTATTATTATTATTATTATTTGACTGAGTAAACAGCTTTCCTCAGCGCGCTTTGAGAGCATTGCTCGCGGAGAAAACTTAAAACCTGTCAACAAGAACTATTCTTTTGGTATCTGCAAATGCTGGCACGTTGCATTTGAATGAAAGGCCCCGTTACAAAAATATGGACCTACATAGTATTGTAATGTCAATTCACAGAACGTCGACTTGTGTCAAAGTCGCCAGTCAAAAAGTTAATATGTGTACCACTTTTTCACATGCCTGCTTTCAGCTACTTGCTGAGTGTTTTAACTGATGACTGGAACAAAACTTTGTTGTAAAAAACGGACAATAACGACTGACCAGGCAAGTCGAGATGTTTCTGTTTTGAACTGTTGCTTTGTTTACCAAAGACAGGTGAAAAATTCAATGATTCTTTAATCGCATTAATAGGATAAGAGTAAACCACTTTGCTTTAAAAATCGGCAAGGGGTTTGTGTCTATAGGAGTGTGGGGACATACAAAAAACTGAACGCGATTGATGAAAATGACATCAAGCGTGAGGAAAATTTTAACGATATTGTTTTCCTCGCTCAAGTTCATTTACTTACTTCCAAAACAGTTATGGTGATTCCGTGAGTGAATCCAAAATAGTGCACATGAGCTCGTCCACCCGGGAAAACCTATGTACGATTTATACCTTCTTTCCCTCTGTCCCACAAGAAACCAGACTAACAAGTTGTAGATGTTTTAACGCTTTCCCGGTCAAAACGGTCTGCAGCGACTGGCATTTCAAAAGTCGCCTGCTTTGTCCATTTTATTAAGCATTGTGTTTTTCAAAAGTATTTTCAATGAAAATTTCCGGGAGGACTTCTCCGTACAATCGTCAACAGGTTTCCTCGGCGCACTTCTGGACGCTAAGCGCCGTGGGCCAGCCGAGGAAAACGGTTGACTCAGTCCAATTACCTCCCAATGGTTAATACAAGACCCTGGACACTATGTCAACAACGCTTTTCAGTGCATCGTAGGTGTATTGCACATAGATTGCAAAATGGACAGCTGATTTCCTGTATCATTTTTCTTGGGGGGGGGGGGGGGGGGAAGAGGGCATGCCACGATAACGACCGACGACAACATGTTAGGTATCGGTCCATTTCTGGGAGCTTTTAATGGGGGAAAGTTGTGTGTTGTGTGCCAATATATCGGGGTTCAAGTTATTCATTTTGCACCGATTTGGGCCGCTTCATGCACTACTGACAGATCATGGCATGTTGTATGTCTGGTCTGCCTGCCATTTGCTTCTAATTTGCAATATTTCAACCTCACTGATAGGGCCATACATTGCTGAGCGGTGCTAGCTTCAGTGGCATCAGACAGATTAGGTCTGGGCAAAATTGACGAGGGACAAATTTTGGATGTGACGTCCAAAGGGCACATCTGTGCATAATAGTTCTCAAGATGGACATTAACATTTTCCAAGTACCCCTGACAGGTAAAATGCAAATTCTACAACTGTTGTTTGTGGTTCACAGGATGCACTTACAGCATAAATCTATGAATGTAAGTTGGAATGGCGCCTCTATCTGTAATAAGTATGAAGATATTCAATATTTAAACTTTTAAGTGCCCCCTAATTAACATAAATTAAAATTTTACAACTTTTGTTGTTCATAGGATGTGCTCACAGCACAAACCACTGGCATCTCTACCTATAAATTTATTCAAGGTTTACATTTTCAAATAATGATTTTGAAGGAATTCAAGATTTACGTTTTTAGGTGGCCCTCATTTGCATAATGTTTTAAGCTGTCACCCCTCTTCTTAAAAAGACCGGGCTTAATGTTTGGAGGGATAATCGTGCCAAGTTTGGAGTTACTATTGCATAGAAACTAGCATCTTTAATAGGTGTACATATAAATCCAAATTCTACAAATTTTGCTTGTGGCTACTGGATGCGCCTACATCACAAATCTACAAATTTTGAAGTAAGCATAGTACCCATAATAATTTTGAAGATATTCAACATTTACCTTTTTCAAGTGGGCTTATGAGAATTTATAAAAATTATACAACTTCTGCTCACGGTTTACTGGAAACACCAGCAGCGAAAACCTATAAGTTTAATTTGGAATTGTACTTCTATCTAGAATAGTTTCGAACATATTCGACAGTTAAACTTTTCAAGTGCCCTTACTAAAATTGATTAAAACATCTTTTTACAGTTAATTGGATGCACCTACAGCACAAACCTATACATTAAATTTGGAATGGTATGTCTATCTATAATACTTTTGAAGACATTCAACATTTAAACTTTTGAAGTGCCCCTGAAAAGCATAACTTGAAAATTTATTTTCGCTCGTGGTTCATTGGATGTGCCCCCGGCACAAACCTACAAATAGAAGTTAGAATGGCACCTCTACCTATAACAGTTTGGAAGGTATTCAAGATTTAAATTATCAAATTGCACATATTTGCATAATTTTCAAAATGTAACCCCTCTTCATAAAAAGAACAGACCTTATGTATAAAGGTATAGTCACGCCAAGTTTGGAGTTTCTATTTACAATAGTCTTCAAATAAAATGTCGTACAAATCTGCAGGTAAAGACAAAAAGAAAGAAAGAAAGAAAGAAAGAAAGAAAGAAAGAAAGAAAGAAAGAAAAAGACTACCCACTATCCAAGGGTCATCAATTCATGCGAAATCCTAAAAAATTAATCGGTGTGCGCACGCACACACACACACACACACACACACACACACACACACACACACACACACACACACATACATTGGTTTAAACCTATTTTATTAAGGCAATTGGAAAACAGGCATAGCCTATACAAATTCCTCTTGCGATATATTATTACATACACATGAATATATCTGTGTGCCAACACAGACAATCTGTTTCTGTTGGTTTCTTGCTTTTCTTCTTTATCAGCAAATGTGTCACCGACAATTTTCGCAGACACTTTTACACTTAAAAACTCCAAACTCGGCATGATCATACCTCAAGTCTGGTCTTTTGATGAAGAGAGGTCACAGTTTTGAACACTATGCAAATTAGGGCCATCTAAAAATTCAAATCTTGGATAGTTTCGAATTATTATAGATAGATGTGCCATTCTGAGTGGAATTCATAGGTCAGTATTGTAGGTACATCAAATGAACCACAAAGAGAAGTTGCAGAATATTATATATATGCTAATGAGGGGCACTTGAAAAATTTAAATGTTAAATATCTTCAAAACTATTATCAGTGGAGGTGCCATTCCAGCTTCGATTTGCAGGTTTGTGCAATAGGCGAATCCAATGAACCACAAACAAAACGTTGTAGCACCTTAATTTGTGCTAAGTAGGGCACCTGAAAGGTTTGAATGTTGAATATCTTGAAAACTATTATAGGTAAAGGTGCTATTCTAACTTCAATTTGCAGGTTTGTGCTGTAAGGGCATCCAATAAACCAGAAACAAAAGTTTTAGCATTTAAATTTATGCAAGGTGTGGACAGATTTGCTTTGCTGCAAATCTTCCTTTCTACTTTTTAACAGCATTTATTATTTCTTTCCCAATCTTTTTACCCCTCTTTGTGTTGTCTTCAACTCAGACACTGCTGGAGCCAGGAACTTCTAATTTTGCATGGCTATACCACATATTAAAGTGTGTAATGTTCAGAATGGGCAAGCTGTTGAAAAGTATGCAAATTCAGTCCATTTAAATTTTCAAAAAGCTCCTGGCATCCAAACTATCCCATATACAGACACTGATGTTGGTGCCGTGGGTGTGTTTATTAGGTCTGCGCATCTAATGAACCGACTATGCAGTAACTGAACTCAAATTGGTCCTAATCAGGGACATTTAGAAATTTCGAAATTGAAGCTCTTCAAAACTACTGGTATAAAAGATAGTGCCATTCCAACTTCAGTTTATATGTTTTTGCTATTGGCACACCCAATGACACCAAAGTTTTAAAATATCGAATTTTTGCTTATTAGGCACACCTTGAAAACTTAAAAATAATTGAAAATTGGAGATGTCAATCCAACTTCAATTCATTTGTGATATTGGTGCATCCAGTGACATGAACGCGAAATTTGTTAATTTTAATCTATGCTAATTAGGCACACTTGCAAGATTTAAATGCTGGGCCATTTTAAAATTATTAACAATGGAGCATCAAATTTCAATTTAAAAGACTGTATTCCAGCGAAATTTGTCATTAAAAAAAAAGTTCCAACATTTAAAATTTTTCAAATGTTCAATGCACACAAATTTGCCATTGCATAAATCTTTTCTACCCTGCACGTTTTACCAGCTTAAGATAGACATTCAATTCAAATTTACAAATATTTGACGACAAGGTTGAAGTCAACGGTGAGGACTATCTTGTCCACGTTAGGCTAATATTTAAAAAAAAAAAAAAAAAAAACACCATAAAGTACCATTTGGTGTTATGAATACGAACTTTCTACACTTGAATATTTGGCAACATCAAAACTGACGAAATTTAACAGCGAGTAAACAAACTGTATAATATGAAAATTTCTGAAATGTGGGTGTGGGGCAGCTGCATTTCGTACCATTACCTTTGCTTTTGTTTCTGGTATTCGTTATGTCCATAAATTTAAATCAGCAAAATATAATGGTTGTAGCAGCCTTAGGACACCCTTGGCCTGTGACCTTGAAAACACATCAAGGTCACTCGATGTTTTAACGCGGCCAAGCTTCAAATGAGGTGCTTCTGCAGTGTAAGCTTTATGATTGTAGTTCAATTTCTTTAAAAGTTACTCGGTATGCAATGGTGACGGACACACACAGAGGCATGATGACAATACCCCATCGGTCTGTAAGGCTGGGGAGAAAAATGAGACATGAACATAATATACTTGTAGAAAATGTCTTTATTCAAGTTTAGCTATTTAATGATACAGATAATTTGCTATACTTGACTGGGACATGCTATAACTCGGTACATCATATCTGACTCAGGAAACTTTAAGTACACTTGTATGATGTCCACACATACCAGGATCTGGTCGAAGGCTTTGGCATGGTCAACCAACCAAGTTGATGTGCAACCTGGTCATACCCTTATGGCTAGTCTCTTGGCAGTGGGAGCTGTGTGCATATAAGAAGTGGTTTACACACCTAAAAAAAAAAAAAAAAAAAAAAACGGAGACCCTACCACAATATTTTACAGAGCAAATTTTCTATGTTATGTTGTTCTGAAAGTAACCACGCTGGGGTGTATGGTATACTATACCTTATTGGCTATAACTAGAGGACTGTGACAGTCCTGTGCTCAGCTGACTTTACATTCAGAGACAGAAGTAGTCCCGTGACCTTCCAAATAACATCAAAATTACCTTTCTCCAGGACCATCATTACACTTTGAAATATCACAGGCTTCACTCTCATAGTGGAGCCACTGCTTTTGCAATGAAAGGGTACAGGATCCACTATTACCATGATATAAGCCAATATATCTGTTTCACTGTTCAAGGTCATTAAAAGGTCAATATTAACAACACCAGAAGAAACCCCATATGTACTTTAATATTGGTGTTTAATAATAAGAATGGGTCTAGGTTCCACCATGACAGAGGTATAAGCCAATATGTTCTCAAGTGAACAGTAAAATTCGACAAGTGGCTGTGACTTCCTAAATGAGATCAAGGTCCCGGTGTACTGTGAAAGTCTCACCCTCATACCCAGAAGCAATAGGAAGTCTTCATTTGAACCGATATCTCGTGTTACAACCTTGGCTGCACCAAGGAACTGGACAGGAAGGTGGACAGATTTGTGTATTAAGCAGAGTCAAATAGGCTTCTATGATACTACTAATAACTTGAGAAAGCAAAAACACTTAAGAAAAGTCATCCCCTAAGCTTTAAAACATACAAGTGCAAAACATTCGGCCTGCCTTATGAAAGAGGCATAGTTCTACTTAGAATGGAACCACAGCAGCTCTGCAGTAAATATAGTTAAATATGCATACTGCTCATTTCAAAGCAATTGGAAAATTGCTTTTGAAGGTTTAAAAAATTTTGGCTAAAAAATAAACAAAGAGTCAATAAAATTAGAATAGGCATTGGGGCGTAACCATTTGTACAAATTTAGTTAGGTACTTTGCCACCAAAATTGAAGTAAATCTGACTAACCATTTTGGTTGGGAGCCAAAAATGTGATTTACCATTGCAATCTTCCAATTTACATACTGGTCAATAGGACCGTCCCCATTACATGAAAAGTACCAAAATGTCAAAAATTGTTAAAAATCCGGGATCCAATGCATCACCGTCTACTGAAAATTTTTGTTGGACCCTCCTGCAGGATACATTTCCATCAAGTTTCAGCAGAATCGACATGATGGTTTTGGAGAAGTCACATATAGCAAAAACACATAAAAACTCATTTACAAAATACATGTAAAAAAAAACTGCAGTGCCACCTATTGACCAAATTTTGGTCTGGTGGTCCTGAGCAGTGTTCCCATGCAATTATCAAAGCAACTTCCCCCAACAGTTTTGAAGATTTTTAAGTTCTGCCACTGTTTAATTGCAAAAAAAAACAAACAACAAAAATATCCAAAAGTATCCAATTTAACTTCAAAAAAGTATAAATTTTCAGGAAAAAAGTACAAAAAAGTATAAATCTGAAGCAACATACCGTATTGCAGCAAAATTATACTGTAAAAATCACCCATACTTGCTTGCAATGAACCAAAAACAAACTTCCATGCTGAGTTGTACCACTAACTCATTCCATACTATGGTGACAAGCATTTTTCAGTGGTTCTGGCACTGCCTGGCAAGTCTTGCATGACTTGCCACGCAGTGCCAGAACCACTGACTTAAGACTATAGGCATGTTGGTACTTGAATGAAAGCTCTTTTCATGAAGAATTTAAATATGCAATTGTCGTCTTACATCTTGGTAAATGTACATAAAAATCAGGGACTGGTATGGAATAAGGAGGGCTTTTTGGCTGTGCCTGATGGGAACCAGGACCTTGGACATGTACCAGGTATCTCTGTACCATGGGCCAGATCCTCATGATGACTGACACCCACGGTTGTCACTCAGTGGGAAGATGGTTCATCATTCCTGTTAATCAGACACTCAGAAAGCCAGTGTACTGAATTCCAAACTAAATTTCAAAAATTTGTCTAAATAAAGTATTTAGGGGCAAAGTGTAAATAAAGTATAAAAAAGTAAAACTGAAAATAAAGCATCATACTTTAAAAAAAAACATGTAAAGAGGCAGCACTGATTTTTCTAAGATTTGAACAAAAATGAACAAAATAATTCATCACAAAAATCCCCAAATCACTGAAGCATCACCACTTGATCAAATCCAATACACACCCACCTCAACTGCATCCCCACCAAGTTTGAAATAAATCTGGTACATGCTTTTCAAAAACAAAGTCAAAACATATGAAATTACCACTGTAAACCCCACTGCCTTGAAACTTATCAATGCAATACATGTTTTAACTCATAAGTGCCAAAAATGAAAAAATTGATAAAAATCAGGGATCCAAAGTAATGCCACCTTGTGAACAAGTTTGTTTAACCCTTCCACAAGGCACATTTCCACCAAGTTCAGCATAATCTGCATGACAGTTATGGACAAGTCAAATGTAGCTTTACAACACAAAAATTCATTCAAAACCATCACAGCACCACCTGTTGAGCAAAGTTAAGTCCAGAGGTTCCAAACAGTGTCTATATCAAAATTTTGAAGCAACTGGCCAACTGGTTACAGAGGTTTTGCTAAAATACGAAACACAAAATACTACTAAAATCCAAAATCAATGGAGCATGACCATTTGAACAAATTCGGTAGAAGCCTACCTGTGGTACATTACAAGACAGTTTAAAGTGGATCTGACAAACAGTTTTGAAGGAGTAGAAATGTAAACTTCGGAAGGACAAATGACAAAGAAATGACGATGGACGACTGACCATCCTATAAGCTGAGCTGACTGAAAAGTCAGTTGAGCTGAAAACTATTCTGTGGTCTGTATAGTGAAACACAACCTGAAATATACAACACCCTGTGGGATAAAGCATGAACACTGCGAAAGGGAGGGTGCAGGTGTGCACAGGGACCAGTCAGTTCCTGTTAGTACTTCTCCATTTTCCAGCCAGCCAGATGGTGTGTAACTTGTACAGACAAAGTACCACTATTTTGAAAACATTCAAGAAAACTACATTGTGCACAAGGGAACAGTTGATGCTTTATCTCCAGATTTTAAAAAAATCACCTGTTTTTGAAGTTGGACAGTTAGAAGTCCCATCCATATTAGCCATCCTGACCACCACAATTTGATGGACCACAGGCAAAACCTGGTTGGCTGCAACATGCTAAAATTGCCAAACCTTTGGCCGACCCCACTACCATTATCTTTTTATTATTTTTTTTTTTATAATTATAATACAAAAATAAAACTCAAGATAGCACTTACAGGCAAATGCATAAAGTGAATGATATACTGAATCTGTACATCTCAAAAAACTGATAAGTTACAAAATGAGCATAATAATAATCTTTCTGTATTTTCATATAAAAAAAGCCCAGATGACAAATCAAGACGGGAGAAGTTTCATTCAATTATACAATTGTAGCGGATGAAGCTGAAAAAAACCCATTATCAGATTCTGTTAATCTGCCACTTCTATTTTATCATGGATTATGTTACAATGCTCGAGGCCTGGGTTAGTTCACCACGTCAGCAGCTTGGATCACGAAGTCTACATTTATTCCTGAGTGGCACTAAATGTTCGGTGCTAAAGCTATCCGTGTGGCAATCTTCACACAAAGTGCCACAACAGGTGGCAGGACACATGAATGTTTGTAAACACAACAACAAGTTTTATCGATTAATAAATTACGAGAAAAGCCCTCAACACATTTCATCCTCTGGTGTTCCGATGCTGTTGCTGGCTTTCCCCACATGAAGACGTTTGTGGTTGAAGTGTTTTCTCTGAGAACCTCCTTGACCAGACGAAAGCTTCTGAAGCCATCAGCTTTATGTGTGGATGAAATCAAAAGCCTCAACTGAATCAAGATGCACTGACTAAAATGTTTTTTGTGACGTATAAATTATATATACTTCCTGAATGGAACAACCCCAGCTCCTTGTGTTTACAGAATTGACACCAGCAATGTCCTGCACACAATAATTGCGCTGACAACAAACATTTGGAGAGGTCCCACCCTCTCAGTCAAAACACCCTGCCCTCTTCGATGACAAACTGATACAATGTTTACAAACAGTTAGTAATGCAAGAACAACCTAATATGTACAGTACATGCACAGATGTACATATATATGTAAAAATGCAACAAAAATACCATTCCGTTGTGTGGGAATTGCCACTGAAGAACTATTTAAAAAATATAGCTAAATTATATCATAAAGCTTAAGTCTTCACAAAGGCAAAAAAAAAAAAAAAAACAATTGGTAAGACATACTGAATATAATGTGCATTCCCTATTGCTTCACTGAATATAAGTCTGGCAATTGATCAAATTTGACCAAATGAACACCATAATTGACACATAATTGACACTGTTCCGTGTGCAGGCAGAAAGGTGGAGTGTGCAGAGTGAACACCATATGGCAATATAATTTCTTCCATCATGGATACATCATTTTAACCCTGAAAGTGCTAATCATAGCTATAATCGTTTTTTCATTAACGTTAAACATAAGATTAAAAGATTCAAATTCCTCATAAATATACCTTTCATTCAAATACCAGCAAGCCTAGTCCAAAGCAAAAAGTGGTCTTAGTCGACAGCTTTGCATGGGACACTTTGTGCGTATTGTGTGCAGTGTCCCAAGGAAAGCTGTTGACTCAATTTGGAATCAGCTCTTCAAAGGTTAACTGTAAATAAAACACTCTTTACTTTCAACTTAGTAGTATCAGTTGTAAGGAGTCTCAGAATTGCAAAAGCATGAATGTTTAACAAGTAAGCAGCAGGAATATAACACAGAACTCCTTTACAGGCAGAGTACCTTGTTCCAACTCTTTTAGAAAAATAATTTGAACAACATCAAATACAATGATAGTATCTTTGAACCCAAGAAGCCAATATACATGAACAATTTGGGACTATAAAACAAAAAATCTGGGACGACGACCCTCTTCCAAATTTGAGAAAAGGACTCACAATGTTTGTCATATTAGGCTGTTCCTGCATGTCTCTACAGTTCCTTCCCTCAACAGCAAATCAGTGTCTGCAATTTTGAGGCTGCTTATATTTGACCCCATAAAAACATATGTCAGGGCCTCAAAATGATCATAATCATCTTCCCTATACCTGATACAATTTCTGTAGAATTATACCTCTATTCTGGATTTAACGGTTTATGTGTGTCACAATGCATACCTGGCAGTCTTTTTTTTTTTCTTTGCACCATCATTTCAATGAAGTCTCTTTGTGATTACATGAAATATGTACAAAAGGGCGACTTAACAATGTACAAGATCTCCCACGGGAACCAATGTCAAACTTAAAAAGAGAACACACACACAAGGTTTAGAATGCTGATGTGGTGACAATAAATTATACTATAAACACTATACATCACACACTGGAAGATGCCCAGGTTCAGCTCAACAGGGTGGCACGAGATAGCGATTTACATTGTTTTTTATACAAATCGGTACACACATTAAAAAACAAATGTTAGCATGATTATGAACTTGTGAAGATCTGGCCTCAAAAGCGTGTTTCGTTATTACTAATCCTGAGTGGAGTAGTTTTGAACTTTAGTGCTGGTGCAGGGCCACGTGAAGCACAAGCTAACGACTTTTGCTTTTGACGTGTGAAAATACATATGGAAGTGGCATGACAGTTATACAAGTTTTAAATTTGGCTTTCTTCACGATTGACTTTATAAGTCAAATGGCAGTGTCCATTGCATTAATACACTTTTGTTTTCTAACGGCATCTTTTGCCTCACCCTTTCTTTGAATTTTGCTAACAAGGCTTGCCTGTGAAGCAGACCTAGTCTGATGTTTCTGCCACACTCTCCCAGAGAAGACATGCACTTTGGTCTGCTGTGCAGGAAAAAGCAAGGCAGGCAAAGATCTCTAATACCAAAAGCAGAAAGCAGAGATTCTTGGCATTGAGTACTCTGATTGTAAACTGATCAGACTTCCCTACTACTGAATCAAAACACTTGCCTGTGTAACAGCCCAAATTCCTGTGGTCAACCCCTTTAATTTGGAAAACTCACAAGGCAAGATCAACAATATATACACACACACACGACACTTGTGCACACACAATTATTAACCAAGAACAGAAAATGTCTTGTCTAGATATGTATGCACATTTTCACAAATAATTTACCTTGAGCCATTGTCATGGTAACAAGTGGTACATATGGTAACAAATTTGGAAGTTAGAATTGTGAATCACTTGTGAGACGTGAAGTGTTTACTTGGTGAAACATTTGCATAGCTTGTGGCAATGAAATAATAACATTGTGACTTTGGAAGCAGGACATCTCTTTTAAATTGCTTGAAAAAAAATGTGATTGGTTGAAAACATGTAATCAAACAGCTGATTGGTGGGCTACAACATATGAAACATAACAGAAAGTGCTGCCTTTCTCTCCTCACCCGCAAGAGAGTTTTTTGTGGGCGACTCCTCTATATAATACAAAATGTGTACATTATTTATCAGTGAACACAAAATATGTACCAAACTGGTAACAATAAAACATGGAATTCTGTATAACGCCTATGTGACTGAAATATAACCATGAAGCAGTCATGAATTTTCACGTCATCAGATAAAAAGCACCACCCTATTATGATCATGGAATCACATCTACCATGATCCATTTTGGTTCCTGAACATTTGATTCTGACATCTTCCCATCAACTGAAGTCTCCATTAAAGCCAGTCGATGACTCGCCTCTGTTGAGATGACCAAAAAAAAAAAAAAAAATTGAGTATATGTATCATTGGGTGGCGATTAGACCCAACCAAACAAGTAATTGGTTTCCTGATTTGTCCAAATATTTTGATTCTATGATACAAAGATCTTGCCTCCTAGTGATGCCTGGTGACCACTGTAAGGCATTAAAAACTAGCAGTGTAATTAAACTACAGACCAGGCCACACTAACTAGATGCATTATATCTACACTGTACAGTTTCTGGTCCACCTCTAAAGGCAACACTGGTCAATGTATGTATACAGTCCTGGGAGCATTCATTGTTTTGTCCAAAGGGCTGATGTGTCATTACGGAGCATTGGAATGTCTTGTGAAATCATGTTCGTCATCCACGTCAAACTGCCAAAAGATTTTCATAATGTTCACTGGTTTGTGTTCCAGCTTTCTTCTTTTTTTTTTTTTTGTTTCACATGCATGACTCCATCTCTTCTCCTATTCATATTTTGCCCTGGCCTCCCTTTATTGTCAATATTCAGTTCGCTTGGGAACCAGCAGCAGAATACAATTTTCCATGGAACTGTTCCACAGATTCGTTGTCTTTGCTAATTTTTGATGGAAAGCTCAAGGTTAGCCATCAAACAAAGTGATTCATCTGACCACAGCTATTCTATTGCACTTTAACATCCTGGTCTTTACACTTGGCACAAAGTTTCACACGTTTTTGAGTATGAAAACTGATTTCTTGTCTATCATGAGTTGCCACACTACACCAGTCTTAACTTGCTTCACTCCCGTCCCATCAAAACAGGTGCTCATTGTGAACTCGGTTTCTTTTTTAAGAGTCAACAGGAAATTTCTGCTGAATAAGCAATTCTCCACCCTGTCTCTGTCTCCACATCGCACTCTTTTCCATCTTGACGCATCTGGGGACTTGACCCTGCCTTGACTGGCCTTGATCTTGACCAGTCACAATGTAATACTGTTTCAATGACGAGATGGCTTGGCCACTCTGGTTGTCTCTCCAGTTTTGTGCCCACCCCTGGTCCAATATATGTACAAATGTACACAAGAAATCTATATACAGACAGCCCACTGGCTGCAGGTGTCGTCACTACTCCAGTCCACTATAAGTAAACCTTCTTCACTTTGTGTTGTTCTTGTACTTTTGTTTTCGTGTTACCATTCGGTAACTTTCCACTCCCCTTCAAGGGGTTAAACACTACATTTAATTGTTTTTCAGGGGGGCCATAATAATCTGAGGGATTATAATGTGGCTCCCGATTATATCTATTTTGATTTTTGTAAATGTCCGAAGTCCTACTATCTATATATGGTGTATCCGATTGTCGGTTGTTTCGATATAAACTGACTCGGTATCCAAATATAAATCCAACAAACAAAGACAGAAAGATGGACACAACAACAGCAATGGCCATGGTGGACGCTGTGTAGATTGTCTTACCCTGCCTTTGAGCTCCAGTTTTGGGTTCTGAAACAAAAGTATTGTAAAACATTTAAGTTCTGTGACTCTTACAGAAATAAAAGTCAAAATGACGAGTTCCCTATGCTCCACTTCCTTTGCTTCTCTGTCTGTACGTCTATCCAAACAGCTGTGATGCTAAACTGAAACCCCTTACAGACAAAAGATGTCAGGAAAACATGAGCTCACACACAAAAACAGTTCATCACACTCATAAACCGAAGCTCTTTTGTACACACATCACCAAAACGTGTGCCATATTATTGCCCTGAAAGCCAAGAAAATGTGTCCATGCCACAGTCAGTGCCCACCCATTATACACCATCACAATCAGTGAAGACAATTTCAAGTATATTAATGTATTATTTCATATTCATATGCATTCTTCTAGTCCCTCTTATAGGGCCTGTATTTTTCTGTTTCAAAAAACTAGAAATTCCGTTTCACCAGCCAGAAATTTCCAAATTCTGTTTCAGTAGTTCTCTTTGTATGTAAAACACATTAAGGCAAAACAGCAAATTCCATTTCGGAGGTGACAAAAATTCATAATTCCGTTCCGTTTCCATTAAAACGGAAAAATACAGACCCTACTCTTAATTGGACCAAACCATATGTGCAACTGTAAATGAAGTATATACAAAATTACATGTGAACAGATCTCTTAAGGATACCACTGAATTCACATGAATCAATTCTATTGAATACAAGAGGATCATGATGAGCATATGCTCTGCTGACTGGTCTGCTGTTTCTGCAAGTGCATGCTTCGCTGCTTTATACATGCACTGTATCAGTGCTTGCCAGAAGTTCAATATGACCAAGATGTAAGCCAATAGCTGTAATCAACCTAATGACACCAAGTCAGCAGAGTTAAAAATAAATTCTGTGTCTCTGTCATTTTCTGCCGTTAATGATACAAGTGATAATAGGGACAATGACTGTGCATGGAAAGCGATATAATGTATATTCACACTGTGTGTACCTTGAACTAAAGCCACAACCACTAACTATATTTACATGTGTGTTAGGGTAACATAAAATTGGGAGATGGTTTAACATAAAAGGGGTGGTGTGAGACAGGGTTGACTGGTAAAAGGGTAGGAGACTGGAAGGGTAGGGTGAGAGGCCCAGTTGTTAATGTGTTAGGGTCAGCCTTCACAATGGCCCACTTTAACCCACACTGCAGGTCTATTGTATCAAAAAAGGTCCCATAAATGGGCATCAAATAAAACCATAATTGAAAAAAACTCTTCTTTTCTCAACTTTTTTTTCCCCCAGCCATAAATGAAAGAATTGTCCAGGTCAACTTAAATTAAGGTATGGGCCACAAATGAACAGATTACACAAAAAGCCTTCATGCAACATTGCACAAGATATACACAACAAACCAAACACAGATGCATGCCAGGCCACACCACCAACTGTTACCAAGCTGTTACCAAGCTCTGTCAGCCTTGCAATGGTCCAAGACCACTCAGACATCACGGATCAGGAGATGACAGAGTTCATGCCATTAAGATGAAAGCATGCTGCATTCACTTTGCACATGAATTTGACAAATAAACCATAATCAAATGAAAAATCTAACTTTAATTACACTATCCACCCAAATTACTTTCCCAGCCACCCCTGTATACAAATGATTGCATTCTGCCCAAGCTATATACAGCATCCAAATAATCTCTTAGGTCGTGCCAGGTGATTCGCATCTGCAAAATATGCCATACAATTCTGCGGGTAAAACTAAATTAACCAATACATGGCACAATGTTCTCTTCTATCGTGTTACTTTTGTGCAATTGGCATCTTCTGTACATGCTGGTTACCGAGGCCAGTGCTAGGGGGCACCACTAGTCACACAATGATGCAGAGGTTATCTCAGCATGTACAAAATGGTTTCATAGTTTGTGTTACCTCATGCTTCCCTGCTACTTTTACACCATTACATCACCCATTCATAACTGCACCATCTAGATTTGCAATCTTTTCTTTGTGGTAGGTTTCTTTTCTTAAAAGTTAAAATATTTCTCTTCAAATGACACCATCCTTTTCCGACTGGCAAAGAATGCCTCAGCACTTTTCTGTGAGCATCCCCGTAGCACGTAGCACGTAACACCTTGGTAACTGGTTTAAATTCTGTCCACAAATCTGCGAATGCCTAGCCATTGTGAGAGTGACCAAAACAACATAGCAACATGGCCTTACCCTTTGCGCCTCCTTCAAAGATGGGAATCCGGTTGTCCCGTGTTGTTGTGCTGTGACCTTTGCCCTTTGGTGTGGAAGTTAATTTATTTTCTGCAGAAGACATAAACCATCAAGTGAAGGACAATGTTACTGAGGTGAATCCCCACACTTTTAAACCTTGTAACACAAAAGTAATTGTGGGTCAAAAGTATTTCAACGATGTAACACTGGGTGATCAAAATGTAAGAGACATGAAAGCAAATCAAAAGCACTTTTTTTTTCTTTGCCACTTAACTTTAGGGTTGTTGGGTTTTTTTGTGTTCCAGATAGTAAATTTAGGATAACATAACAGACAACTGCTAAAAATTACAAAGTACAATCTATAATGGAAAAAAATCTTGGAACTTGTTAGAATTGATTGCTGTCATCTTAGAAGTCCGAGATGGAGACATGAGCCAGCCATATTTTTCTTTCTTTTTGACATTTTCTTCCTCTTCTTCTAAACAAAATAGGTCATTCTGTTCAACTGAAATGTTTCCAAACTAAAAAATACAACTGCATTACCATACTGAACTGTGCTAGGGTATGTTAGTCATTAGGCAGGTATTGCCAGCTGGGAATTGTGTGTTGTCTTGTTCAAGCGACCCTCAGCCACCGAGAAGCTAGGCAGTTGCAAACAAGATTCTCACCCACACTTGAACTGGTATTGTGTCTCTCTTCATTAAACAGAAATGTGGGGCATTTTTCAGGGGTGAGGGGAGGCAAATTTTGCTACTGTTTTTCATTGTGCTGCCCCCATGAGCTATAGCAGTTCTTCAATGAGGATGAGAATCTTGTTTGTAACGTGTCTTAAGACAAACATAAGTCTTCAGTGCATATGAATGACACACTGCCAAGCATTTCCATCCCAAGGCTTTGGCAACAACAAGTGGGAGATGGTGAGGGTAGGGGGTAAGGCAGTTGATGGGAACAGCAGTCAAACAGGATTCCAACATTTGCACACCTCCACCCACACTGCAGTTTCAACCTGCAATTGTCTAACTAGAATAACACCTTGTCTACCTATGTTACAATCACAACTGCCAAAATTCAAATTTGATACGAATGGCTACCACAACGTCACTCCACACTGTGCTTTGTAGTTTCTTAGTGTTTTTGAGCCAGACTGACCTGGCGAGCGTGGAGTTGACCCTGAGGGACCTGATGTCCAAGTACTGCCATCCAACTTTTCCCATTAAAAATTACCAACAAGTGGCCAACGTGGCATGTCATCTGCTTTGTTGTCGCAGTATTTATAATTATATACTGTCAGTCAGCAGCTCTCCGGGCCACTCTCTGCTTGCACCAGAGGAAAGTGCCAAATCAAGATTCCACAAGGCAAATCACCAAAGTGGGGCATTCATTTAGGGGCCACTGAGCATTGTCAACATTTTCACATAAGTACAGAGTGTTCTTTCCTTCTATGAGCTCCCTTTATGAACCCCCTTTCATTATGAGTACATGTATTCTAGAAATGTCAAATTTTTTGTCCAAGGGTTATCAAAAATGAGGTTTGGTACAAACACACACTGACCATGACCCACACCTACCGGGCATACTCTGTGTACTAATATTAAAACGATAGAAATGATAAAAAAAATATGAAAATTTTGTAACAGCCCCTTTCATCCTACAGAATAACAATGATTATCTGCAATTGCAGCCTTGGTCATAACAGACTACTTGAGTTCTATGCAAAACAAAGAAACTATGCTATCAGATTGAACACTCAAAACTTCAGTGATACAAATTAAGTAACAGCTGAAAAATGAAAGAGATCAGTACTGAAACTAGAACAATGACCAGGTCATCAAGGGCCCTGCAAGCACCCTATTTTCATAGTCATGATTGAATAATAATGTGGAAAGTTATTGTCTGGAAACGAAAAACGGACGGACAGAACAGTTGATTACTATAGTACTCCTGCATCTATGATGCAGGGCCCTAACTAAACAGCTCTTTTAAGTGAAACTGTTACCAAGTTACACCAGTCCTAGTACAGAAGCGTTGTGATGCAAAACACCAATGTCTACAGGGGTATATAAACACTTACTTTCCTACCTACAAACATACTGGGCCCCCAGGCTGGAAACACATTTATTGCTCTGCAACCTTTTACACTCCAAAGTTGTGAATGAAGGTTTTCTTCAGAGACACATCCTAAAACCAGTCTCTCTTGCTCAAAAGTATTGCTTATTATTTCTGAAGAGCTTTGATTGCACTTAATCTGACTAGTTTGAGAACCAGAATGTGTGAAAAGTCCTTTGACAGTTAGTCTGGGAATCAGAATGTCTGATGTATCCTGAAAATTTGATAAAGCTCAACAGATCAAGTGTCCTTGGAAAGAATATTGTTATTCTCATCCATGAAAGACTATGCACAAAGTGCTAAGTGGACTGCTCTGGTCTTATCTGGCCAGGATTTCAGAAGTATGATGCCAAAATTGCCCCTGGGATTCAGAAAGGACCTACCTACATCATACAAGACACTGACAACAACAGACAGAACATGAAAGTACAGAACACAGAACACCAAACAGCAACACATGTGACGCCACATTCTCAATCATGCCCAAACTCAGTTGGACTCAAATGTGATGATTAAGCTTGAGGTTCGTACGAAAATGCTGCAAACAATGCTTTCTTGAGGAAACCATTGCGTGTACCAAATCCAACGAACCCAATCCATGCATCATGAGCACCCTCCCGCCAAATCCTCCAAGACCAACCAAAGTTGATTAATTTTCAACACCTTGCAATTAACATTTGAATTCTCGTATGCTTGCTCAAACTGCGGGAGAAATCGTGAACACAAGCTGGCGTATATACAGCAATGTAGTGGAAATTTAGTGTTGACGCTACCCAAACAACAAATGTCTTAAATGGCATTAATATCAAGCAATGGATTAGCTTGCTCAACAAAGATGCAACTCCCAAACTGGGATGTCCACACTCATAATCGAGTTTTCTTGCTCACAAAACAGTTAAAAGATGTATCCTAGGTTACATGTAAGTGGTTACTCTAGGGCAGAGCTACTTGATGTTGACTACACTACAAGAAGGGAGAGTGGCAACTGGCAACTGACCGGTGGTTGTGCTTGGGGACACGTTCTGTGCCCCTGAGCTACCTGGACTCGGTGATTTCGGGCACAAACATGGCCGACATGGAGTGACCGTTGTGGAAGATACTGAATACCACAACATAAAACAAAGGAATGTTTAATCTACCACAAAAATTGTCAGATGTGTTAATTACCAGCTCAGGGTCTATATATATTATTGAGGACACAAAAACAGAGCATTCAAACTGTTTTGCAAATTGTGCATTTTTAATTTTTTTTCTTTTTTTTTTTTGATAATGTTCCACAACATTTTGAGGACAAAAAAATATTTGCCATATTAAATCCCAGCATAATACAAACCTAACCTGCAGAAAAGCTGAAGAAAATCGGCACACCTATTTCTTAACTACATGTATATATATGAACCAAAACAATGTAGCTGAAAAAAGCACAGGTAAGCCAACCTAGGTTTTAAAATCACTGCTCTAGACAATCCAAAACCCTACATAGAGATATAGCTTTAAAAATCAATATATATATACACATGTATGCCCATCACATATTACTGATGCAGCATGCTATGAAAATATTGTAGCCTTTTAGAAACATGCAAATATTAACGTACCTATTTTCTCTGCTCTGTTTTACTGAAATGCTACCGAACTTTCCTATTTGCTGCAGTGTTTGACTGGTCAGGATTGTATGAGCCTTCTGTTTAAAATGCCTCTCTATCCTATGAACCTTCCATGCATATATCTGTTCGTAACTTTAATAGGTTTTGACGGAAAATAGAAATTCGACACGGGGTTAAGATCAGACAAAACAGGGTTAATGGCAAATACAAATATACACCTGATACCTACCAATTGTGTTATCAGATGTGGTGGATTTCCTTGGACAGCTGGGGTGTTTTCCATACCTTATGTTTATAATACTGCAAAGGGAAGAATGCAGACTGGTAAGCAGAAAAATATACATGTAAACATCGGGGAACCAGTGCATGATTTACACAAGATAAATTGTATATATTTAACACACTTTGCATATATTTTGAAACAAGAGGCCCATGTGCTTAATGCTCTGCTGACATAGAAGTGGATGACCATCACGAAATAGCATTTCCATCCCCCCATGACCATGTGAAAGTAGGTCAAGGTCATCCATATTCTACAACATCGAACTTCCATGTGGTACATTTGGTTATTGTTACTTTATACTTTCTCAACATATTGGATTCAGTGTCCTTATATATAAGTCATAGTGCTTAACAACCTTGAAAAAATGTCATGGTCACTCAGAATATTATAAAAAATTTACTACTGGACTAACATATATTTGGTTGTAAATTTTGTGGTTCTATCCAAATTTATTCTCACAATAATGAATTTAATGCATTTTTCATACCTATGACATTTTTCCAATTAATACCACAAGTGGCATCACCATGACACCATACATCACAAGACTTGTCTGTATAATGTTCCTGTACTGGTATATGGCTATATGTGCACAAGTTTAGATGTAATTACAGTGCTCCCTCTTTATAAAAACCCTCATTACAGGGTGGTTTCTGATATAACATGGCGGGTACCATGGCTCCCACTGAAATAGTTTTCCTGTTACTTCTATGTTAATCGCCACTCTGTTATAAGGCACTTTTGCTATAACACGGTATACCCTCTGGACCCAAACACCAGCGTCATAAAGAGGGAGCATTGTACCATCACAAAATAATTATTTTCTGAAATGAATTCCCTCTGTTACCTTGAGAAAGTATGTCAAGGTCATCCATATTATGCAGTATCAAATTTCTATATATGATACACATTTGTGGTACATTTGGTACTGTTTATAGCTTTTTTTTCTTTCTCGGTGTATTGAATTCAGCATCCTTTACAAACAGTGCCTGATGACCCTGAAAAATATGTCAAGGTACCCAACAATTTCACAAAATTTGACCATTGGCCAAATGCATATTTTGCTGCAAATTTTGTTGTTCCATCTCAGATATTATCAGAATAATGACTTCAATGTGTTTTTGACACCCATGATATTAGTGACACTCAATGCCACCAGTGGCAGCACCGTGACTTCATGTCAAAGACTTTTGTCTGTATCATATTCCTGTGATGGTATATGAACATATGTCGACAAGTTAAAATGTAATGACATACACACATATCCACACAAAGTAGGTCTGGTCACCCTTATGAAATACTAAACTTCCACACATGATATACATTATTTGTCCCCTTGGTAAAGTTACAACAAGTATTATAGTTTCTGATGACAATGACTTTCGTAAATCTCGCCAAATACTGCCTCATATTTTCAATTCACCGATAAAAGGCACCACTAGTACTGTTCTCCTTTGAGATATCAACCTCCCGAACACATCCACAAAATTCCATAAGGATCCATTGAAAATTGAAAGCACCACTGCGTTTTCACTTTTTTTCACTCTTTGGTATTTATATCAAGTCTTTAATCAGGTGGTGCCACCGATAACAAAAGCAACCTAGATACTCATTTATAGCACATGTCCAACAAATTCAAGAGCCCAACTTAAAATTTGTAGATGCTATCATGTTGACAAGCAATTGTTTGTGGATGGATGAACAGACATGAGCAATTACATAACCTCTGCAACACATGGTCACAAGACCTAAAAAGGTCATTACAACATGGAAATCACATGTTATGTTTTCATTCCTTTGATACCAATGATCCTTCCCCTTTTCTCCATAATGTCACTGACCCAGACATGTAGTCAGCACATCTTTAACTTATCAGATACCTTTATGTCACATTTGAACAAACACTTTTCAGCCTATAGTATGTTTTGAAGGAGGCCACATGTATTTCCCTCAACAGAAATGTTTATGACAATTCTACTGCCATAGTTGCCAGCCATGCAACTCAGATATGACCCTTTGTTGTCAAATAGTCACGACATTGAGCCCACACAAAGCCACTGTCATCAATCTAATTTACCCAGCGGCATCTATGGCATGTACTGTCTGTAAGTTTTACACATGCTGCAGCCAGGATATTTTTTATCTTGCATTGCCCCTTTCATGTACTCGCATGTTGTTGAAAGCAAGCCATAATAAAGCCCACTGACAAGTCAGCTGAGCTGAAACGCTAAGTACAGAACTAAAAGAAACAAGAGGGCTCTGTGAACACCCCTTCTTCAACTGACCTTGACATTCAACCCATAAGAAGTCTCACCATGGTCTAAGGGTACCCAGAAGGGTTCTTGTGCAATTTCAAAGCAACAGACCCAGCTGTTTGAGAGAAGATTTAAACACCCCCCCCCCCCCCCCCCAAGAACTTCACTACAAATCCAAAAATCACTGGAACATGATCATTCAAACAAACTTGGTAGGGACCCACCCAAGATATATTCTGCACCAAGTTGAGGTGAATCTGGCAAGCAACATTTTTGAAAAGTTCAAAGTTTTGATGACAGACTATGGACGGCAGATGACTGATGATGGATGACAGAAGCCACATGGACACCAATACTATAACCTAAGTTCACTTGTCAGTCAGCTGAAGTAAAATGTATCAGGGGTTCCCTTGCATATTTTTATGTGAGTGGGTGATTTATACCCCCTTCCCCCCAAACCTAAGACTGCCAACTGTCAAGGTATTTTCACCAGGCTGGCTACCTCAAATGAATATCTCTCCCCACCCCTAAACTCAAAGAAATTATGCAGCATTTGAATCTTCCTCCAGGTGACCATAACAATATTACATGAAACTGTTCCAGAGTCACGGATCCAGTCTGACTTATCCGCATAAAATCTTGCAGAATAACAAGAAGACTGTGATAATACTGTGCTTTGCTGACTTTGCATGCAGTAGTTTGCGATATCAGTCTTGACTTTTACCTCAGCTGAATGACAAGTTAGCTGACGTAGAAATTTTTTTTTTTTTTTAAATCACTGGAACTTTTGAACAAACTTGACCCACCCAAGGTTAATCCCTGCCAAGTTTGAAGTGGATCTGGTGCAACAGTTTTGGAAAAGTTGAAAATGTAATTGTGGATATACGACACACGACAGACAGATGCACATTTATCATTGTAAGTTCAGCTGAGCTAAAGGTAGCACCGCATTGTGGTTGACAAGTATACACTACATACCCTCTGACTGTGTTCTGACATCGATCTTTTGCCCAGGAGCAGTAGGGATCCTGCAGTGCAACACAATCACTGAAACAACACAGACATAAATAGATTATTTTTTTATCATCCTCTTATATTGTAATATCACTATGTCTATAAATGTGTACAGATGGACAGTGATAAAGGCCACCTTCATGCCGGCCTTTCATTTTGTGTCACCCTATGGCTGACAAATTTATACCTCAGATGACGTTATTGTCAGTTATCCAGTCATCGTTCACTCTTCAGCTTAGTACCTCCTACTATTGCAGCCCTGTTCATTGCTGATTCATCATCTCCACTTGCAAAAAGACTATATTTGTAAACACAGACACTGTAAAAAACAAGTGTCAACTAGCAGCCTTGGCATTACAGGTTGGCAAATTTCACCGCAGAACTTTTTCTGCAGATTCCTTGAAGGGCAAAGTAATATACTATTCTGCACCCACTTATTCGCAAATATTACGGAAATTGACTCGTCAAAATTCCTGATAAATACTGTCCTGACCAGACAAATAATTATACACCTGATCTCTCAAACATTTCAGCTCACTGACGTAGACTAAACATAACTAGCCAGCAAGTACTGTAATCCAAACCCATACCACCATAGCACACCGGTAATCAATTCCTCCTTAACCCTGCCATGTTCCACAGTCCCTCTTGCCAAACCTCAACAACCACTGTTACTTTTCGGCTAATTCTGTACAGTACCATTCTGAAATGACTTCAGCTGTCACTTTTCCACGTGCGGTTCATGATCAAACAACGTGGTAAAAATCATTTGCGAACAAACATGTTGTGGTTTTACTCTCTGCATAAGGTTAAAGGATGACTCACACACAGGTTGTACGTAGGTGGCAGCGATGCAGAGGAATAGCTTTGATTTCATCTCTCGATATCACCACCAGCTTCTCTTGGCTTTTCTTTTGATTTCGGAACAACTTCACCTTCACAACTGGGGTCCTATTGTCAAAGACCTGTATGTCTTCAATGATGACAGTTTCCACCTTGCCTTCCTGTCCCTTGTTCACTGCTTTAATCACCCGCCCATCATCTGAAAGAAAAGTCGTATACTTTGGTTTAAACTGTTTTCAAATATCACAAGATTCCATCATAGCATTTGGACAGTAACATATTCTGTCTGTAGATCTCAGGGGTAAAATATAACCCCATTGTATATCAGCAGCTCCATGTACTTAAAAATTAATTTTTCATCAAAATTCAACATATTCTGAAACCACGCTTTCAAAGACACCTGTTCATACTCCCTCTTCAATCAATATACCATCTGTTCCTTGGATGAGAATTTTCCCCCTTTTTCCTCTGATCTTTTCTTTCCTTTACTTTTTTTTTCTTTTCTTTTCTTTTTTTTTTGTGAGGGTGAAATATTTGTTATGACTCACATCTGGGAAATGAAACATCAATTTCAGTACATTCACATCAAACAGCATACAAGCCAACATGGTATACATAGCAGCCTGCATCCTATGGGGGAGTCCCAACTGCAATTATGTGCTGAGAAAAAAAATAATCTGCCAGTGCACACAAGATACGAGTTCTACCTTCTCACTTGTTAACAGAAAGATGATTATGTTGAATATTAAGATACAATTTCTTAGGCAATGAAGTCGTCTATGATATCACATGAAACCTTTAAAAAGGGTGTTCTTTGGGTAAATGTGTAATGCTTCAAAGACAATATTTCAAACTTTATCGTCAAAAATGGAATACGATACGTCAGCACTCATTATTCTTATTTATATATTGTAAATTGCTTTAATTTTGCTGCTTTCTTATTTTCGCTTATTTTGCTGACGGTACAAAACCTTGACAATAAAAGTACAGTGAAATAGTATTTCAATATTGTTTGAATAGGAATTATGTCCAAAATAGTGAAAATAAAACTGTAGTGAAACGTTAAATGTACTAAAATCACGAAATTTTTAACACATGCAGATAAAGCAATTAATCTACCAGCCCTGTATTTTCCTCATCTTCCAGTGGAAGGTGTGTTTGGCATTCTTCAGTGTAATTATTGATCAGTGTTTGTCATTACTTAATGTGACCATAAATGGATTTTTACTTGTCATTATTTAGCGTGATTATCAATTAATCTGTGCTTGTCTCTCCTAAGTATAATTTTTGTTTATTATTCCTTTGTCTGATAATAGAATGTATGATGAGATTTTTAGCTCACAGTGAAATCTCTCAAGCAAAACTGCTAATTCTATCTGTTCTGAACCCTTTTCCCTCAAACTGACCAAAACCAGCTAGTGGCCAAATGTCATATCCTTCAATCATTTTGACTCATTTCAGCAGTAATGAAAAACAAGAGGACTGTGATAGTCCTGTGCTCAGTTGAATTTGGCTGTATAAACTGAAGTAGTCCTGAGACCTTTGGAATAACATCAAAGTCACCTTTCTTTCAAATGATCATCTTTTGCAATATCAGATCAGCCAACATTTAAATTTGCTGCTATCCTATTGTAATGATGCTAACGTGTACATATACCCTTACTGATTTTCCTTAACTTTGATATAATCCGTTAAAATCAGAAAATGATAGCAGCACCATGTAGTGAATAAATTTGGTGGACATCAAAGTCTAGATGCATGCCCATTAAGTTTGAAAAGCATAGTTTACATACAGTTTAAGAGAAGCAAATAACAAAAAACAAGAGGTACATGGGCCTTATGCTCTGTTGACATCTGATTACCATCACCAAGAATTCATTTCCTGAAAAGCATACCCTTCATGACCTTGTGTCATTTTTCAAAGTCATCCATATGCTGCAACATCAAACTTCCCCTTGCTCCACATTTGTGCTACATTTGGTATCATTTGCCTTATTCTGTATCAACACTCTGAATTTTTAGTGTCCTTTTCTAAAGTGATTAATGACCTAAATATATAGGCTAAGGTAACACAGCCTATCAAAAAATTTGACCACTGGCCTAATGCATATTTGGAATAAATTTTCAGTTCCATCTCAGTTTATTAGCACAATAATGAATTTAAATGTGTTTTAATATCCATGTTGTTTGTTCCAATAATTGCCACCAGTGGCAGCACCATGAATCTTTATGTCATAAATTTTTGCCTGCATAATATTCCTGTACTGGTATACAGATATGTGTCCACAAATTCAGATGTAATGATCACAACAAGAAAATCATTTCCTGACATATATTCCCTCTGCGACCTTGAGAAATAGGTCAAGGTCATCCATATTTTGTAAAATTCAACTTCCACCTTTGATACATATTTATTGTACATTTAGAGAAATGAGCATTTTAATTTCTCAAGATGATGAATTTCAAATAGTAAGTCATATTTCCCATCCACCTATAGATGGCATCACTAGTACTGTTCCAATTACACATAATCGCCTCCAGAACATTTCCACCAATTTCATTAAGATCCACTGAAAATTAAACACACCACAGCATTTTCACTTTTTGGCCCCTGTACTATGCGCCACCAATAATGATCCAAGAAATGCAAAATATTATTGTTGATAGACAACAGGCCATAGACAATCGTGTAACTGAAGAGCAAATGAGCTCAACTGACAACTCAGTTAAACTTAAAATGGTACCTAGTTGTTATAGTGAAACCTTATTATAATGGCACTCCAACATCAGATATATTCACAAAACAACAAAAGTCTTAAAGGACTTTAAAGTTCAAACCTAAGCTATTTGACTCATTCATTTGACTTATTCTGATATGAAACATTTTGCATGGGGCAGTGTGTGCGATAATATCAATGTTTCCCTGTACATTGTGTAAAATTGGGAGAACTATGACAGATGTTCAAACCTACCCGTGCCAAGAAACATGACATCATAGTATCGTGCATCTGCAGCTTTCACTTGCCAGTCCACCACGATCTGGGTCAGACGGAAACTGCAAGTAAACAATAGGAATTGCCTGTCGTTTTTAAAAAACCAACATTTGAGTTAGTGGAGATCGATACTACCCACCATCGTTTATCCAACAGCATGCATGCACACACAATAGACCTCTACAGGGTCTCTTATCTGCCAATAATCCCTTGAATCCATCAATATTTCATAGGTTGCTTATTTTCGATTGGCACAGGAATGTGTCAGCAAGACTATGGTTCTCAATCAGGATGGGACTGAACCATGAATGTCACAAGAGGCTGCCACCCATTTGTCATGGTGTCAACGCACCATGTTGACATTCACATCAAGTAAAAGTGTGTTTACAACTCTTTTGCGCTAGGTTCACTTTCACATTTGAGACCTTTGTGTTGCATGAAGAAAACATCTGTACACTTTCTATGTGCACAGCTGCATACACCACAAATACCTCTAGCTACATGACATCATCCTGTTCTCGTCTCCTTTCCACTTTTTTTATGCAATTTCTATAGGTACCAATAAAGCCAATGTAATTTGATTATTCGCCCTCTGACCTCATGAATTTTGCATCGGGTGTAAAGTGTAAACCATAATTAAGCCCCTTTGAGGCTCCACAGCTCCAGCCTGGCTTGCCTTGGCGCGTCCTCGGGGAATGAATTCTTCCTTGCAAGACAACCCATCCTCAAATCTGCAGGGTACAATGAGCCTTGTCTGGGCTTTGCATGACATTAATTTCACTTTCTTTTAAATAATGCAGACTATACAAAAGCAGCTCAGCAGGATGAGTTTGTGTTTATCTATAGTTTGCTGACGAAGATCTCCACGTCATTAACAAAAACAGCACAATACTCATCCCCCAGTGACTAATCCCTAGAGAACGCATTTAATGAAAGACAGAGAAACGCAATTCCTCCTGAAAAGACAACCAAGGTTAGCTCATTGGAAGTCTGCACACCACACACCCATGCAAAAACACAACAACAAAAATATAGCATAATGTGTGTGTAACATACATGACTTGTGATTGATCTGCAGAGGAAATTTTCATATAAATTTACCACAGAAGCATAAAGCTTACTACATGCCTGGCAAATGTATTGGCCAATGTGCAGCTCATGCATGTAAATATGCATGGACCACAATTGTACTGCAATAAATGATTAGCTATTTTTGGCCTTTGGTCATCCTGACCCTAGCATCCCTTCCCCTTATCCTCCACCCCACCCCCACCCCATGATGACAACACAATAAAATTATACCCAATTTGTTGGTTGGTTCTTTTAGCAGTAGAATCGTCAATTAGGGGAAAATACACGTATACTCACTTGAAGCTGGTGTGAACAAGGACAGGACGGCCTCCAAAGGCTGGTACTGCCTCATCCATGAGAGTATGTGACTTGATAAAGTTCAGCATTGGGCCCTGGTCTTTGAAGCTACTGTTCCCACATTGCTGCAAGAAGCAAAATAATCTTCTTTTATATGCGGATAAAAAACAGACAACTTATCGAGACAGGATCACGACCAAAAAATGTTAATTTCAACAACACATCATGGTTTTGATAAGGTTAAGATCAGTTTGAATGGGGTAGAGTGGGTTTGGCAATCAAGGTTTCTCCAGCATTCTGGGTGAAAGTTGCAGGTATTTTCTTTCAAAGCTTCAACAACGGCCTATCAAGTCCAACGCACCTTTCATGAAATAAGGGGACACATATAATAAGTTAATCTGCCATCATAATAAATTAAATCCACGTAGAGTGGTTTACACTCATACCCTGTGTATCATTTTAACTGACCTGTCCTGCTCCATAGGGTGGTTTAACCCTTTCCCCCTCAAACCGGCCAAAACCGGCTGGTGGTCAAATGTCGTCTGCTTCAGTGTTTTCAACTAATTTCAACAGTTATGAAAAACAATTTGACTGAGAAATGTACATGAGACTTGTCAAGATCACATGCCCCAGGTCAACAGCTTTCCTTGGCATGGGTTGGGCACTTAGTGCCCAACCTATGCCAAGGAAAGCGGTTGACTCCATCTTAATTCAAGGGGGAAAGGTTTAAACTCATAACCTGTGTATCATTTTAACTGACCTGTCCTGCTCCTTGGAGTGGTTTACACTCACAAACTGTGTATCATTTTAACTGACCTGTCCTGCGCCTTGAAGTGGTTTACACTTATGTGTATCATTTTAACTGACCTGTCCTGCTCCTTGGAGTAGTTTACACTCACAACCTGTGTATCATTTTAACTGACCTGTCCTGCTCCTTTCCCTATCCACACTGAAATCAAGATCAACGTGACACCATTTTCCATCACTGGTTTGTCAACATCATCTCCTACCATGTGAGGCATTTGTAGTTTCTTTGTTCTATTCCCAACAACTTATTTTATTCTGTTGCCTATGTTTTAGGGCCACTCAGAAGAAATGACACAGGAACTCACCTTGGCTGGGTGTGGCTTTGGTATCTGCATGGCATTGACAGGTAGCCAGTTGGAGCGCGCTGTTTCCTGTTCCTTGAAAGTGCCCCCAAACACGCGGGCAATATCTTGTAACCGGTAGACACACACTGCAGAGCCTGTGATACTATTTCTGTAAGATGGACACAGTAAGGACTCATTCAGCAGGAGAACAGAAACTAACTCTTTAACTGCCCAAATTCTCAATTGAGTCAACAGCTTTTCTCGGCGCGCATAGGGTGCACTGGGCCCAATGCGCGGCAAGAAAAGCTGTTAACCTGGGATATTTTCTCTGTAACTAGAGGCATGCTGGTACTTGAATGAAAGGTCCTTTTATGAGGAATACGAATCTGTGATCCTAATGATAATTTAGCCTAGTTTGACTTTAGTAGATCGACTTTAGACTTGATTGGTACTGAAAGAGTTAACCTCATGATACATGGCCTCCTGGCTCATCATAGCAACTGTACTCTCTGGATCACAGGAAACATCCAATGCTCTTAAATCCTTCTGAGCCAAACAGTGGCAACTTTTGTGACACCCTGTGTTCATCACCTTTTATCCACACAAAATCACCAGACTGAATTAAATTCAACTTATCAGGGGTTTTTCTTAACTTCCACAGGTGGGCAAAAATTCACTGATCAAGGACTTTCTGCACATTTGGAGACATTATCACACAATTTCGAATCTATCTGCTGGAATAAATGGACCAATTCAAATAAACATGTGTACAGACAAGTAAACCCTAACTTCTGACCAATAGAATACAGTTACTGTATTCCTAATAAGTGCCTGTCCCCTAAAAAGAGCCCCACATTCCATCTTGCTGGGATCGAAAAAAATCAAAATAAGGTTAAATATTCTATACTTCACCATTTTTTAAAAAAGTTTTCATACCTCCAATACTCAATGTGTAGGTCCAAAATGGACACTTCCTTTCTGTCATTTTGCCCAGGGCACTATTTGGAGGAACAGGGAAAGGTACCTTTCCTGCCTGAGATGTAAAAATCTCAACATGAAATATGCTTGAATTGTCATATCTCTAAATAGAAACATGGCTTTTCGAAATCAAATTTTCGAATCAATTTATCCACAAACAGGTAAATTAGTAGCTTGTACTGCTTTACTTGGTTCACCCATATACAGGTAAATGGAAAAGCAAAAGTGCAAACTATCAGATACAGTTCAACTGAAGCGATGGCCCAGTCTGGAGCCAGCTTTGAGGTCGTGCTGGTGCAAATACCAGGTTTATCTTTAATTCCTCCTCTTGCCAAAAGAGGGCAGTCCGTTGACACACAGTATGAACCACAGAATCAAACTTACTGAGGAGTATTGAAAACTGCATAGACCACGTCTGTCCGGTTATTCCATGTGGCAGTTGGCATGTAGTTTCCCTGACCCATCTCCGTGGTGGACTCTGTAGTGTAAAGAAAAAAAATCCATTTTCAACAAGGGATGTTTGTTCATTGAAAGTCAATTTCTTTGACAAATAGACGACATCAACAGGCCATTATGGAGTCAAATTGCCTAATATGCTACTGCAAGTGTACATGACATACTGTGTCCCACTGTGATGTCCCACACATTACAGACCCATCTTTCAACAATTGACCAATAAAACAACACAACCTGTCCCTCATCTGAACTCCCAGCCAACTACTCTCACAAATTCACATAACCGCTCCTTCAACGGTTGCAATTACACAGGCATGATGATTGATTAGTTGTATTATACCGGACATATTGTGGGAATCATTTACTCATACAAGCAGGCAAATTTATTGAGGTCTTTTCTCTCATAGCCAAGATGACATGCAGTTAAACTCTCCATATATAAATCTATATAACTGCACCAATGTTCCACACACATTTACGTAAATACCCTTGCAGACATTAGGGTCATTCCGTCTATGTGACAGCACCACATCAAAAATTCAATCCATCCTGTGAGATGACAATTTACGTATGTATAAATCATAAATTTGCTGATAGAGGCTTTCTGTGCATGCAACATGACATCTGAATTCTTATGAATCATTCAATATGACTGCAGATCGTATACCATTTTGTACACATAATGCCTGTATCCTTTTTCTGCCATCCATACACTACCTGGCAGATGTTCAAATCCCCTCAGACAGAATGTTACTTTGTATTCAAAACACAGTATCCTGAAGCATTTCCTGCATGGATTGCGCTGTCATAAATCAACAGGGTTTGCTTCATGGGTCCTGAGTCGCTCTTTAACACACAGACACACACACAGACACACAGACACACACACAGACACACACACACACACAAGCACAGACACAGACATACACAGACACACACACGATTTCGATTCCATGACAGGCAATGTACGATTTTTTTTTTTTTACAGTGATGTAACTCCTGACCTCCTCTTGAAGTCTTTATTGGTGCTTCAGTGCACTTTATCTTGAACGATTATCAAATGGCTTCAATGGCGCACTCAAACACGCCAACGTTAACCATTTTATGTTCTTGGACAGCTATGGGTTCCACTTCTTTCTGATGAAACACTTATGCACTTGCCCTTTGGGATTGGTAGGAGCTTGTTATCTCTGTGAATGAATTTCCTCCCCACACCTGTGATCTTTATTGATACTTACGAATTTCATCAAAGTAGAAGGGGAACTCTCCTGGTATAGAACAGTTGAGTCTGGCCTTGAAGAATGAGGTCCAGGTATTCTGCAGGAGAAGGCGGCCTCCTCGGTCATTCTTACACACCCGCGCCACTCGAGAGAATACAGCCTGCAAACAAATTTAGCACAAATCTACAACATTGTGCGGGGACACCCGAACAAATTAAAGGTAAGACTCTCCAGTTTTTGCTGGTAATGTTTCCATTATTATTGCCATAAATTGACCAGAACAGTCTTAATATTGTTCTAATGCAAGTTTTGCATGATCACCTTTGAAGAGTGGAGGAAGTTTGAAATCAATGTATGAACTGCCAGACCCTGTCGGCTGGGTGTAGTTGTCAGGCCTTCCATTGATCACTGTCAATTATCTGTCCATATCCACACGTTGATATCAAGGGTCTCGAACCAGGGCACACTTGTCCTGGAAAACTGATGGAGTGTTCAGTTCAGGGGCAGCTGAACCTGTCAACTGCTCTTGTAAGAAATATTCCGGTTTCTCCACTCTACTAAAGATCCATTACCTTGTTTGGCCTGCAGTAACTGCATTTGTGCTTGTACCAGCCACTCTTTCCCCCATCGTCACCAATGTACAATGTCTGGGTGAGAAAAGCCTAGTTATCATATCAGTGTTCACAGGAGGAGTGTAAGAGAAATGTAATAACGTTTCTGATTCACATCGATGGTCAGTCTCCGCCGACAACCAGGAAATTGCGTGAAGTCAAATTTGACCAATTTAATTCCCCATACAGCACACAACACAATCATTTTGAGTGGGGTCTTCAAACAATCTGGTGAACTATTACCACACATCTCTGCAGACTGCAAAATCACGAGAAAACATCTTTGCAAGTTAATGCGTGCAAAGCAAAAGGCTTTCAATGGGATCTTGATAAGATTGACAGATCTAACTTTATGGGAAGACAGTCCACCAAAGACTTTACATATTGGTGGCAAGAGACAGATAACACATACAGTAGCACAACCAATGGCTTTATTAACCTCTCAAATACTGCTGACAATACTACACTCCCACCCTTTCCTATGAAATCTCTGGCCACATGGATCCTTCATAATAGGATCACTAACTGTCCTTGTCTTACTTCAGATTAGGGTGCATGTGCACTGCAAGCTTAACTTTTCCCCTCTTAAACCCTCTGGTGGTCAAATGTCTTCTGCTTCAGTGTTTTCAACTAATTTCAACAGCAAGGGAAAACAATTTGACTGAAAATTGTACATGAAACCTATCAAGAAACATTTTCTTTTTCTTTTTTTATCAACCAAGATATGAACGTCAGGCTACTATTACACGTAAACAAATGCACGTTTTTTAACGTAGTAACTACGGTAGCCGAACGTAGTATATGAACAGGCGAACGCGTTTTTTTCAACAGTCCCTGATGAGATGCAGAGGCATCGAAACGAGTCAGACAATCACCAAGCCTCCTAACCACCACGGCTACTTGCTTTAGTCGTTTAGCTCATTCTATCAAGAAACATGACACAGGTCAACAGCTTTCCTTGGTATGGGTTGGGTACTAAGTGCCCAACAATGCCAACCGAAACTGTTGACTCAGTATTAATTCAAAGGGATAGGGTTAACAAATTTGCTCATGCATCAGCATTAAATACAAACAATCCACTTGAGAAACTTAGGGCCTGAAAAATAACTCTTTCAGTGCCAAATTTTGGACTGAGTCAACAGCTTTTCTCTGTGCCCATTGGGCGCAGTGCGCCCAATGCGTGCCAAGAAAAGCTGTTGACCTGGGATATTTTCTCTGGAACTAGAGGCACGCTGGTACTTGAATGAAAAGTCTTTTTATGAGGAATACAAATCTGAGATCCTAATGATAATTCAGACTAGTTTAACTTTAGTAGATCGACTTTAGATTCAGACTAGTTTAACTTTAGTAGATCGACTTTAGATGTGATTGGTACTGAAACAGTTGAATAGCAGTACAATGTACCTGCAGATCAATTTCTGCAAAAGTTACTGTGTGTGCAGGCGTGATGGATGGATGCACACAGACATGGCGGCAACAATACCTCGTCATATGAGGCAATACCTCATCATATGACGGCAATAATACCCCATCACGGATAAGGCCCAGGGAGTTAAAAAAATGACTGATTATGCAACTCCTCCAAATAACAGAAGGGCTTACAGGCTGCCAGAAACATAGTACATCTAGAGGGGTTTCAGCAGATCACAGAGGCTTACACTGGAACTTATGGTGTGTGTTCACGACAACTGCATAACGCTGCGAAAGGAGATCACAATGGGACCATGTGTACCATTAGCATGGAAGCTTTGCCTGACAAGTGTTGTCTTCAAGCTTGAGTTGGCCCCTTCCTGTCCACTCTGTTGTGTTTGCTCAGTGGTGAAAAAGCATAGGCATGGAGACACAGACTGCATGCAAAGCCATATTGCACATACAGATGACCAGCCCATCAAAGGTCACCAGCTGCAGTCCTAGACCAGGCTGCCCGCCCCCTTGCTTTATTTTGGTTGCCCACTGATAAGGCTACCCTGTCCCCACGGAAGCTTAGTGGGTCCAACCACCTTTCTGCTGGTTGTATAAAGATAGGCTGGAACAAAACACAAGCGTGCCTGTCTGATGGCCATAGAGCTTTAAAGTGGTGCACTGTGACCAGTGATTACTGTCTATCTTTCTACACATCACATGTATTCTCCACACAGCCAGGACATCGATGCCTTCATCTCTCCTCTTCTTCCTGCTTTAAGACCCATTAACTTGACTTTTTCTTTCCTTTATAAGCTTCCAAGTTGATCCCCTTATGGATTCACTTTGTGTCCATTGAATTACAGTGCACAGGACCGGCCGGGACAGTTAAAGGAACAGAAATGTGCATTTCAAAACAGAGAGGTTTTTGCAAGCCAGGCTGCACATGGCCATCTCGCCCGGGCATCCAGCCTGCTGGAAATCTCATTATGCTCCTGCCTTCCATCTGGTGGTAGCACATCACAGGCCACTGTTGCATCATTGACCAGCTCCATATTACAGGGCTGTGGCAAGACATCTGCTCTCCCTGTGTCCTCAATGGAACATTTTAGCCAGAAAAAAATTGCTACCTGGGGGAACCTGTAAGCAAGTGTGGTCATTGCCTAGCAACTGTGGCCACAGCAACTGTAGTGTGGGGGTGCAGGGGACAAATCACTGGGGAAAGGGGTGTGTAACAAGGCATAAAATCCCTGATATACTGCTGATAGGGCAGGCAATCGCCTTAGGATGAGCTGATGATTTGGCTGCTTGACTTGGACCTTAATGTCTCATTGTGGCTCCCAGCTCATCCACAAACTGCTTGTATTTCGACTGCTTTTCATTAACCCTGTCCACAGATAATCATCGTCTGACCATCCATTCACAAGCCATCACCATAGCCATCACCACGCCTGACCCACGCAAGGAATCGGTGAAAGGAAGCAGCAGACAGTAAAACTAGAGCCGATGGGACAAAAGGGTGCCATAGAACACTGATCACTTTCTGATTCAAAGAAATATTATACTAAAATGGACCCTGTGTTAATGTTCCAAGAGCCATGACTGTCTTTAACCCTGAAGGACCCTAAATGCCCATGTATTGGCATGCAACTTTTACCCATTAAAACTATGAGAAATGGTCCAGTGTCATAAATGTCGTATGCTTCAATTTTTGTTTTTTTTTCATCAAGAACCCAGGGGATTAGGTAACAACTATTCCAGGCTTCCCAGGGATGCTGTGCCTGAAGGTCAGCTGTTTACTCAGTCCTCCCCACCCCACAGGGTTAAAGACGACAAGTCAATACCATTACTTTGGGGTAACATGCTGAACTGTTGTATTATCTCATTTTACAGATGACAGGAAGCAAAACTTGATTTTTACATGAAGTTATCTTCATTGACATCTGTTCTGCCCGTCTGTCCTCTTGTATTGTGAATATGACATACTGGCTGGCAAGCAATGCTCTACATCAGATAAGGAACCTTGACAGCAATAGACTTCTCCTTTGTGTGCTGCCCACTTCATCCACTGTTCCCCAGTTGCATGAAGTTACAAAGCTTTCTTCTCTTTTCCTGGGTGGGGACAGCATAAATGGTGCAGTCTCCCTGTTGTTTTTTTTAACCCTGTGAGACCCAAAGCAGATAAAACAGCACAGGGTTTTTGACCCATTGAAAAGTAAAACCCCCAATTAGCGGGCACCACTCTGCAGTTGACACCTCCTTACAATGAGCACTTTTCTTCGGTCCCGTTTGATTTTCCCTATTATCTACATATTAATGGAACCTCTCTGCAGTGGGCACCTCCCAACTATGGGCAACAGGCACCTTAAATGTATACCAAAATCTGCTACAGTGGGCACTTTTTAACCAAGAAAAACACAAAACACACACACAAAAAAAAATCAGTTCATCGATTTGTATCATTTTCTTCTCAAACTATCAATTTTGCACCAGTGCTCATCCATGAGCCATGTTCTTCATCCCACACACAGTCTTGCTGAAAAGTCACTGGTCCAAGGCCATTATCTAGTAAAAATTTAGGAAGACCAGTAACTTTTCTGAAATACAGGCCAAAATGTCCAACAGAATTTTGAATTATTAAACAATGCTAGATTACTTGGGCCATTAAAATTTGGTCTTGGAACAGCAAAAAAAAGTTTTTAGAAAGACTGCACACAGTGTAATCTCCTTACCATATCCAACAGTGCAGTATAGACCAGTATGTATATTAAAGGCATAAGTTTTCTGATTTAACATTGAATCCCTTGACACCTTTGTGGACGAACACCACGATTAAGTACCAAAAGGGAAAAACTTAACAGCTGACGTGTCTGAAAGGTAAGTGTGTGGTTGAGTGCCACCTGAGTGATTTGCTCAAGGTTACAGTGAAATACTTTGATTTTAACCTAAGAGATGAGAACTGCTCTTCATACAGTCTATGGACAGCATCAGTTAAGTTCAGTTTGTACTCCTCCCAGTCAAGCTAACAGCAAAAAGATATCCAATGTTCATGAAACCCAGAAAAGTTCTCACACTTAGGTAGCATTAGCTTGCAGAAATACTAAAAAGAAACTTGAGAGTAAATCACGGAGACAAATTGTTGCAGAGTGTGGCATTTGGAAAGGAACTGTGGGCAACATTGTTAAAAGAAAAGCAGACATCATGTCAGCTCTTGAGGAATGTCTATCTTTTGTGTTGTGTACTCATCCATACTACTGATATAAACTGGTAATCTACCCACAGTGGTGAACAGGCTCTTTGTAGTGAGCACCTCCGTACAGTGGGCACTTTTCTCTGGTCCCAAGGGTGCCCACTGTATAGAGGTTTTACTGTATTAGAAGGTGATCAAGGTTTTAAATGTCATCACTTCTTGTTTGTCATCAGTAAAAAGCCTTCCTCAACACATTCTTTTTTGTCATCAGTAAAAAGCCTTCCTCAACACATTCTTTTTTGTCATCAGTAAAAAGCCTTCCTCAACACATTCTTGTTTGTCATCAGTAAAAAGCCTTCCTCAACACATTCTTTTTTTGTCATCAGTAAAAAGCCTTCCTCAACACATTCTTGTTTGTCATCAGTAAAAAGCCTTCCTCAACACATTCTTGTTTGTCATCAGTAAAAAGCCTTCCTCAACACATTCTTGTTTGTCATCAGTAAAAAGCCTTCCTCAACATTCTTTTTTGTCATCAGTAAAAAGCCTTCCTCAACACATTCTTTTTGTCATCAGTAAAAAGCCTTCCTCAACACATTCTTGTTTGTCATCAGTAAAAAGCCTTCCTCAACATTCTTTTTTTGTCATCAGTAAAAAAGCCTTCCTCAACATTCTTTTTTGTCATCAGTAAAAAAGCCTTCCTTAACACATTCTTTTTTGTCATCAGTAAAAAGCTTTCCTCAACACATTCTGGGTGCAAATGTGCCCCTAGTACACCAGGAAAGCACTTGACAATAGAGTCCAAAGGGTGGGCAACTCGCTGATCACTTCCACTCAAGACCCAACATTTGCCATCACACAGACACGAGGGATTAAGGATCAATTCTCTCACCTTGCCACAGTTGATATACTCCACCGCTGTCTCTCGGAAGAAGAAATACACTTTATCTTTGTAGTCAAAAGAACTGACAAAGTTGGGCTCTGCAAGCAAAGGGAAATAAAAAAAAAACACATTGCATAAATTGCTCCAAAGATTTATTTTTTCTCTCCACCTTCCTGTGTTTTTTCCTCATCACTTAATATGTTCATCCTGACACCCATGATGTAATTAAACCAACACTGCACCCATCCCACATGAATGAATCCCACTGCAAGCAAATTTACCAGTCAGCTCAAATAACCCCATCATCTCCTTGTGGCTCCGTCTAATCATTTCTCAATACTAATCAATCTTGCCAAATATTTCATCATTGCTGAGCCTCAGCCCGGATCTTAGAATGCCAATGACCATAATACAAGTCCGGGGAGGCCAAAGCTAGGATTGGCTGCAGCAGAATGCTTGACACAGGTCCCATAATGACTTTTTTTTTTTTTAAACTACAAATTACATTCCTCTGCCCAATTTCCTGGAAAACCATGTAGAAGTTCCATAACTCTTCAGTTATATGCATCTCCATTATATAATGCTTTGGTAGGGTTGTGAGTAGATCCCTTACAATAATTACATCACATATATATTACTCTTTGTACATTACCTTGCCAGTGAGCAGTTCTTGGGAGAATTGTAAAGCTTGTGAGCGATTCTGAATTCTCTGCTGGACCTCATAAAAGCTCCAGAATGGTACAAAAAGGCATGTACATTTTGTAGCAACATTGCAATTGTTAGATTTATAGCTAACAGAAAAAAAGGACTCCTGCAATACTTACCATTTAACCACTGTGAATCATGCTGTTCAGTCCTCATTGGCCGCTTGTATATTAATGCATCCCGAGCATTTATGTCAGAGTACGTGCCGGAGAACAACTGGTCATCTGTCAAGAAACAAGGGTCACACAAAAATATACAAGTCAATACATGATGCACACTTAAAATCAATGATAACAACACTGACTTCTTATCTAGACTGATCAATTGTCAGTTGTCTTATTCATGAAATCTAACAAAAACACAATTCATCATGATATGTGTGTGTCAACAAAATATAAAACCTATGTTGTCATAGAGCTGCCAGTCAAGTCACATGAAGACAGACTGCACCAACCAGCTGGCACATGCAAATGTGACAAGAGGAGGTCTGTGTCAGTCCTGAGCTCAGCTATCACTTGGCATTACAGAATTATAAGGGTCTAACATTCTGAACAGTAACCAAGTGATGCTATGTTTCTGCCGGTAACCAATTTCAAAGGGAAAGACCTGTGGAGAGTGAAGGGTGAAGTATTGTGAGCAGTCACTGAGAATACTCTGACATCTAAATCATGCCCAAGTTGGTCCTTGTGGCTGCCTAAACAGGACTTTACAGACCCCAAAGTGCAAGCCAGTCAGGTTCAACAACAATTGGCTTACAATGTTTAGTGCCACCGGCATACAGCAACAGGGTGTCCGTACTACTCTGTGCAAACTTGTTAAAATCAAATCGATGAGACATACCAGTGTTGAAGAGAGACCAACAGGCCCATGGGCCTGATGTTTGCTGACATATAATTGGATGCCCATCACAAATAAATCTATTTCCTAAAATGTAGTCCATGTGTGACCTTGAGAAGTTCAAGGTAGTTCAAGGTCATCCACATTGTGCAGTATCAAACTTGCACATGATACATATTAGTGGCACATGCATCATAAGCCATATTCTTTCTCAACATACTGAATTGAGTGTCCTTTACCAAACTGCTTGATGCCTTTGGAAAATATGTCAAGGTCATCCAATTTTTTTTGTCTAATTTGACCACTGGCCTGACATATATATCCTGTAAATTTTGTAGTTCCATCTCAATTTACTGTCCCAATAATGAACTTATTGTGTTTTTGACCCTTATGATGTTAGTTCCAATCAATATCACCAGGACTCTTCATGTTAGAGACTTTTGTCTGCATAATATACCTGTAATTTATATGGATTTATGTTCACAAGTTCAGATATAATGATCATCACGAAAAAAATATCCCCCAATGTATTTCCTTCATGACCGTGAGAAAGTATGTCACTGTCATCCATATTATACAATATCAAACTTAAAAGAAATACACATTTGTGGAACTTTTTTCCCTAATTTATTCAGCTTCAATCAACAGGATACATCAAAGTGACAGTATCAAAATATATATATATAGTAACACAACTAAAACTGTTGATCAGGCAGAGTTGAGCAAAAAGATGCCATCAGCCTTATTCTTTTTCAATACACATATCGAATTTAATGTGTTTTCAACATATTTTGGTTCATATCTTCCATAAAACTGTAGGTGGCATCATCCAATTTTGCGGTATTTTCTTCTTTTTGCCTGATCAACATTCCTACCAAGCTTCCTGAGGATCCTCTGAAAACAGTATTCTCAGAATGTTCACATTTCGGTCCTTATATTTCATAATAATGTAAGTGGCACCACCAATGTTGATAGCAACCTCGATTTTCGTTCCCTTGTAAGTCCTGAAAGTTATACATGTATGGTTATCTTAAACGTGGACCATGTTCACGCAAAAAAAAAAAGTTTCCAGATGGGTGGGCAGGGGTGATTCTATAAGCTCTGAGATCAGTGGTCAGCAGAGCTAAAAACTGGGTCCACTCAATTGGAAGACTCGTTCAACAGAGTCAGTCTGCCTGGAGACAAGATTGTTCCAACAGCTCAGTGCTCCCCATATCCATGCCAAATTTGAAGTCCCTTGTCAATTTTTACATTCTTTTAGCCTGATGAATGCTTCCACTAACTTCCATCACAGTTGCCCCTGGCAATACATATGTCAGGAGTGCAAACATGTGGAACTACCTGGCAGATTCTACGACGCTGACAGCTGCTTCAACACTACTTTCCTCCATGTTGTTCAAGCACATCTCCTTCATCATTTCTCATACAAAAAGCAAACTTGCTGCGAGATGCAACAACACAGGTCACGGCATATTCGCTTCTTTACATGCTAGATGGACATGAATAAAATACTTCCTGTCCTCTATTATCACCCATCCTTCTGTGTCAGACCTCATCAAAACACTTTGTTCACTTTTGAAGTTTTCTCTATTATGTTGGTTCCATGTCATGAATGGCAGCTTCTGCTTAACTCTAACATAAATTGGTAAGTTTTGAAGCATGAAAATAAAGATTATAGACAGTCTATGCCTTTGATGAGTAGGCTGTTGAGTGATTGAAGATAATCGACCCCTGTGGCGCTGATCACAAAAGCATCTTGATGTACATGTGCAACAAAGACAGGAAATCTACCAAGTTCCATGTTGTGACGATTCAAATGATACTGCAACATCAACACAATCCATGGCTGATCTACTTCTGTATCTATGGTATATAATAATCATACTGGGCAATAAATGGTTTCACAAAATTACACAGACATTGCAAGCGTTATTGCGAGCATTTTGTCCAAAATCTCTTTTAGCTGGGTATTTATGCCTCTTAATGCAATAGACGAAGACAGGCATGTCATACATGTACTTTGAAAGTTTACAATAAAAAATAAAGAAAATCACAGCAGGGAAGATGGGACCCACAGAAAATGGTGGGGAGCACAAAAGGCAGGGAGACTCTCCATTCTAAATTTATTCGGGAAAGCACTGGATTGTGCTGGTCCCTAAAGCTCCACGATAGTGATATTTGTTGTTTCAGTGCATGAAAACCAACCTGCAAAATAGGGAATCTTTCTACTAAAATGCTAATAAATTCTAAATCAATGTATAATCTCTAAACCAAGAACCCTGATGGTTTATGTGAGATTTGATACCTATATAAATAAGTTTTCTTTTATATGTGTGGAAATACCATTTTTATGGTAAACAAACGTTTATCATCGTTTTCACCAACCTAAGGTACAAAGTTACTCGAGATATGTCAGTGTGTAAAAGCAAGTTTTATTCCAAGGAGGACTGTGTGAATCTTATTTATTTTCATCATGGGAAAGCACAGTGATAAATTGAATTCAATTATTTTTTCACGACTAGACAATGAAATTGTCCCATCACTCACAAGCACATCCCCATGATGCTGTATAGATGAACAATTACAAACATCTTTTCTTCAAACCTTCACAAAATCATCAATAACAGGGGTATCAAAAATTGCTCTTTACCAGAGTAACAAGAATTTTTTTCCCTTCTCAAGCTGCCCAAGTGACAGGATCAATGATTCAGTGGAGACCAGTAACCCATGCAACGTGAACAAGCTGTTTGCAGCCAGGATACTGCACACACAGCCCCACAGCCTGCGAGAGGGTCACTGAAAAATTTATTTGGCGCTGTATTCTATCAGACTCTTGTAGTCCCCAGGCAAACATTTTTATTTAGGATTCTCGCTCCCTTTGGACCACTAATGTACTGCGTTACTAAAAATTCATGGAGCTAATAACATGAGAATCGCTACATAATGTTGCAGTATGATTTCTCATCTGTATGTTTTGACAGCAGGTGCCTGCTTCCATGCAGGGCTATATATTAGACTGCACAAATAGTCATGATCTGGTGTTTGAACTGCAACATCCATATTAAATCTTGCAGCTTGAATTGCGGGCCAACCTATAAATTTCTTGCTTGCTCCAGGGAAAGCTGGCCTCAAAAGTTTACGCATGCAAACCAAACCCTGACATTCCAACACAAGACACCTTTTAGGTGTAAAAAACTATGACCCAGACTCATGAAGTCTATTGTTTGCCCTCAGTAAACCTTTGTAACATAGCCAATAAGACAACTTGTCAGTCGAATGGTCTCTGCACAAATTTTTACTTCATGAAGTGTCGGTAGGTACATTTTCCGTCATGATCTGTCATCATTGTATTATGTGTCCACACTCACTGGCAACAGCAGTACAAATTGCAGAACATTACATGACATATAGGTTATTCCGTCCATTTGTTAATCCTGAAAGTAATATTAGATAGCCCTAAGGGTTTGTATTACTGTTGTGAAATCAGAAACAGGTAGGAGCCACATGCGACAAATACCTGATAGTAGCCAGTAAAAAACAAAAAACAAAACAGAAGTCTTGCTGGCAGACGACAGACAGACAGACAGACAGACAGACATTTAGGTACAAACTGTGTCACAGGTAAGTGATACTTGTGTGCAGGTGGCTTAACTACAGTGCATACTGGCACATTTTCCTCAGTTCTTCCTGGAAAATTGGATAAACTTCCAGGGTGGATACTCTACCCATCCACATATATGACCGTGTTGTTGTATGAAGGGACAAGACACCCATCAACATTACAAACTGGCAGTTTGTTATGTAAAGGGACAAAATTACCTATCTACACAAATGGTGTTGTTACGTGAAGGGACAATAGCCACCTATGCTGTATATAAATGGCATTGTTGTTATATGCAGGGACAATAGCCAACTATACTGTATATAAATGGCATTGTTGTTATATGCAGGGACAATAGCCACCTGCACTGTATATAAATGGCATTGTTGTTATATGCAGGGACAACATACCCACCTACATAAATCCCAGTTTTGTTATGTAAGGGGACAATATATTTACCTACATGGATAGATAGCCATGTTGTTGTGCAAAGGGAAAATATGTTTCCACACACAGCAGTTTTCAGGTGTGAAAGGACAATATACACACATACATAAATGACAGTGTCACATAAAGGGATAATATACCCATCAACATAAATAAGTGTTACGTGAAGGGATAATATACTCACCTACATAAATAAGTGCTACATGAAGGGATAATATACCCACCTACATAAATGTATACAGTGTATATATCTTTATTCGTACTCAGCAGGTACACATACAAAAATTATTATACATTGAAGCAAAGAAAGAAAAAAAAAATGCATCCACCACATGCATGCCAGTATGAAGAATATCAAGAATATCAATCTTCACCTTGAAGGACCTGTGGATCGTATGTGTTAATAAGTGTTACATGAAGGGATAATATACCCACCTACATAAATAAGTGTTATGTGAAGGGATAATATATCAACCTACATAAATAAGTGTTTGTTATGTGCAGGGTCCCACCTACATAAAAGGCAGCACTGTTGAGGATCCATCAGGTAATTTACTCCCCTAGAAGTAGCACTTTTCTTGTGTGAAAGAAAAATATACCCACCTACATACACAGCAGTGTTGTTGTGTGAAGGATCATACGGACATTTGGCGATGCCACTATCATCTGTTAAATGTACATACTGGTTCTGAAACAGAAACGTGAATGATTACAAACAGGCAGGCATTTATTCAATATCCAATACCTCATTATCAGATGTTAACATTTTCTCATTTTTTCATTCAACATTTGGGGTTTCACCTTACAATCGAACCATGTTTCATGAGCAAAATTCCAGAAGTTGCTGCAGTTGAACCATTGAGCATTCAAATCATGGAAGACTGTCTAGCCAGGGTGGCAAACACCCCAGCCTTTTTAACCTCTTTGAATGACGCTTTTTTTTTTTTTTTTTTTGGACTAGGGTATCTGGTACTTTCATCTATTTACTTGTACATTAAATAATGACTGGCATCAATTCCATTAGCATGAGGAATTTTTTTGAACTTTTTTATGTTCAATCAGTTGTACATACAAATTTACATGGACGACCTTTATGCCACACCCAGCCTGTATGGACTGTAGTGGCATGTATGTATGTATGTATGTATGTATGTATGTATGTATGTATGTATGTATGTATGTATGTATGTATGTATGTATGTATGTATGTATGTATGTATATGGATAGTATACTTACCTCTACATCTTGGTATGTTCTACACCATGGTTTGTAAGCATTGGTCCCACATACTAAGATCTTGTTATCACTTTTCTTGGCTATTACTCGAATATAATTTTGACACTGCTCCTGCAAATAGAAAGTAGTTTAAATTTCATGATCAAAGCTACTACTACTCAGCAAAGTGAATAGCCTCTCACTCAGTCTACTCTCTCAGCAAGCAGAGGTGCTCATAGTAGTAAGATTTTTAAGTTTGAAAACTTTTGAAGTGGACCAAGGGAGAGTTGATTTGTAAAACTTTCATGCCAGAGGCCACTTGTGCCTAAACTCAAGACAAAAATGTCTTGACATTGGTGTCCATTTTATATGTGCACTCTATACATGGTTGTTGTGGCCAATTCCTGCTAAAAAGACCTTTTATACAAATATTCGCATACCTATGCTCTCACAGAGAAAAAAATATAAGAGTTGGAACAACCTTAAGATACCCTTGGCCAGTGTAAAATATGATGACCTCTAGTGACCTTGCAAATGTGTCAAGGTCACTGAATGTTTAACTTAGCCAAGCTTCCAATAAGATGCTTCTATAACACAACTTTCGAAATAGCAGGCCAATTTGTTTGTAATTATGTCCACAATGATAAAATAGAATGACCCCTGGTGACCCTGAAAATAAATCAAGGTTGCTGAAGGTCAAACTGAGCCAAGCTTTCAATGAAATGCTTCTACAGTACGTTTCATGATAGGAGCTCAATTTGTTCAAAAGTTACTGCATCCACAAGGGTGACAGATGGACACACATGCAGATATGTTGACGATGTCAAAACCCATCAGCCGACAAGGCCCAATGTGTAAAAAAACATCATGTACAAAATATTTTGCTGGGCATGTTTTGGGTGCACTCTGTTAGAAGAGCACCAAGGATAGCTGTTGACTACACTGTCATTTAGCACTGAAAGCATTCACAAGAAATAGTCTCCTCACATGGGGTGAATGCCACAACATCTAACAGAAAAGAAAATCTAAGGCAGTCATTGAAATCTTTTTTTTTTTTTTTCCCTCCATTATGGGGTTCAGACGCTGCATGCAGCAATGAATACTGCCGAGTCTTAGCTCCAACGGATCATAGCCTCTTGTGGCTTTCTACTTTCTACATGTATTGAACTGCTACATTACGTTTCATTAATCAGTCCGCTATAGAGCTTTTCACACAATGCAGTTACACTTCGGTATCTGCTGAGTATTTCTAAGGACATCCTGGCTTTCTTTGACCAACACAATTGATACCTCCAAAAGTTAGCTTGGCTTTGGCTGACAATTATACCTGCTGCGCCAATGTTTTTGTGACAGGAAGTAGCCCATGGTAAAATTGTGATTGAAATACTACCCACACATACATTTTAAAAACTTGAGAATCTTGCAAACTACTGGAGGACATTCACATTCCCTGTAAGTACAATGGGTCCCACTTTACAGCATCTCAAAAGAGATGTCACAGGGCTGTGATTTCAAAGGATTTAAGCAACCCTCCACAGTTTTTGAACATAGGGGTACATTCATAAATCGCCCTCTTCTATACCTATCGCCTACAACCCATTGTGAAGTAATGGAAAATCTCGACTTCTTACTAAGGGCTGATACCGTTAGAGGTAGCTGTGTATCCGTTATAACTTACCATATTATTCATATCAAGTGCTCAGGAAGCTTAGCAACTTTTCAGCAAGTGACACTCAAATTCAGACCTATGTTTTGAATATTTTAACACAATTTTTTGAACAATTAATGGTCAATACTTACAATTTAATTGGTCAATATTTAGAATTTAACTGGTCAATATTTAGATATTTACATCATTTTAGCCTGTGGGGGGACGTACAGGAGCAGGGGCAACAAAAAGGCACAGTGCGGTACTTCTGGCCTCAGTATACGACAGAAAGAAATCTCCCTGGAAAATAGGATTCCCACTGGCTGGAGTAACTTTCCACAGCATGCTCTCATTAATAACCCATCATCCATAGATTCATTCTTATGCCCTCTACAAATTCATAAGGTCTTGTAAATCTTGCTGATAGCATACGTCCTGGAATAATTTTTTTCTTGCAGATGGGCAAGTGGCATTTCCTGTGGCCACCAACGAGTCTCAGTTGGTGCATGCAAAGATAAGCAGGATACCACACTACATGTACCTTAGTGATCAATTGGGTTTACGCATGTACATGGACCTGAAAATATCAAATCCTTCCATGAAAATTTCCAATCAGTTTGCGATTTACAGTCCAATTTCCAGATTTATTGAAATTTATGCAGCCACTTTTTGCACCACCCCAGAAAAATGCATTCACCTTCCTCTATTGGTTGTTTCATTGCTGTAACATGCCATGTACCTATACCATTAGTTTCGAATTTAAATATTAAACTTGACAGGAAAGCATTTGCTAAAACTTGTACCTACTTCCTTGGGATTGAATCAAGCCAGGCTGACAAATGAACAAAGTTGTTTCATACATGCTAAAGATAACTGCTGGTAATGAAAAAATCCAACAGTTTTCTCAAGTGCCTTGTACAAATCGATAGGCAGCCCCTTCACTGATGGAATTGTGCATTCAGTCATGGTAGACAACATACTGTCGAGCAGGAACATGACTGGTTAGGCCAGTAACTCTACTCTACATCCTCTTCTTCACTGCAACTTCCAAAACAGCCTTTAAGTGGTAGGGTAAAATGTGCATCAAGCATATTCGGGATATACGAAGGTTCACAAAATAACTCTCTTTTCCAGGTACATTTTTCTTAAATGGTAATGTTCTGTGATGAACAAAGTTTAAGTCCATTTCCATGCCAGATCCTCCCCCAGAAAGGTCAAATTTGATCCTGAAGGACCTTATATTATAGGATTGGAATGCTGAAGTTACAGCCCTGTTTGCTGTCTTGTTAAATCTCCCTTGGCACACATGACAGTTTTTTTCTATGTCCTGTTTATTATTATTTCACATACCAAGACTACAAACGTCGATTTTTGCAAGACACTGCTGCAATATTGAAACCTCCATTCATCAGTCGTGATACATTCACCTGTGGTCTCTGGCATCAAACAAACTTGAGCATGAGATAATTGCTGTCCCGGCAGACTTATTTCTGTCTCCTGCCAACTGAAGATCACTTTTCAATGGCACTCTCGTGGCATCTCTCATGAATTTACTTAACCACAATTTAACCCTTTCAGTGGCCACACGTATTGTCAACAGCTTTTCTCTGTGCACTTTAGGTGCAATGCTGCCAAAGCATACCAAGGGAAGTTGCCGATCTGGGCCATTTCTCTTTAACTGTGGAAACAACGGCAACCTGGTACTTGAATGAAAGGTCTCTTTACAAGGAATTTGAATATGAAATCAATATATTTCAGATCAACATAACTTTGGGTATGATGACCACTGGAAGAGTTCACATTATTGCTACATGCCTACAAATTTTAATAAAAGTAATTTCACATATTTTTTATATTTTCTCTTCAAGGCATCCAGAGGGTTCATGATATAAATAAACATGACAGTACTTTGAGCAAAAAGCTGCAATGCTTTGGTTTCCTTAATCAACCTGTTCCCAGCAAATGATGAGCGTCTTCAAAAGAAAGGTTGCCCCTAACTCCAAGGACTTAAAAGGATTGCTTAAGTGTACGAATACTATCTCCATTTATGTCAATAAGGTAATCCGAGCAAAATTGAGATTGTTGTTACAGAAAGGAGTTTGGGGCACCTGGACATTTGTAGTTGCTATGGTAAAGCCCTAGGGCCTATCTATGGTCGGTATAGTGGAAGCTTATAGTAATCTCGTCCGTGCACCACGTTATACTTTGCATACAGACATAGTTTTCCAGGTAAAACTCACAGTAAACTACTTTTAGGTAATGTTCCATTATGTCAATAAATCCCAGCTCCAAGTTCAAATGAAGCTCCCAGATCCAGGTCTGCCAGTAAGCATAAATGCAAATAAACACTTAAAGACCACAAGTTGATTAAGAGAGTGGACCTGCAGTACTGCCTGCTCAATTAATCTCAAGCACTTTGTTTTCATAAAGGTGCCTGACTATCCCACATCCTTAACCCTTCTGCTAACATTGCACCACTCCATTGCTGCCTCAGTTTGAACTGAGATTATGCTGGCGTTTATGAAGAAACCTGATTTGGTTTTACTTTAGTTCATTAAATCCCGGAAGAAAGCACAATGCACTCTTACACAAAGTTGACAAACCATTTCACTTGGAGTTTCGGTATCACAAAAATGAGCAATCTATGAAGAAAAGTAAGTTTCAATCCTGCTGGCCAGATAGGGTTAAATATGTCTGGTCATTTCTTATCAAATGCTACATACATTAACTTGTGACTGACCAGCGCTTTGTAAGCTTTGCTTTACTGCTTCTGGGAATAAAAAAAAACACAAATTAAAATAAAAAAAGTTAAAAGCTCTTGGCTGCCAGATGGACTTTTAACCTTAACTGAGTAGAGCAACCAAAAAACATAATTATCTGGCATCAAGGCAGCTGAGACCTGCTCACAAGGCAACGTGAGCATTCAGGACCTACATGTACAGTGAAACCCCATCGTAATGACTATCAAGTGCCCTGTATATTAATTCAAGACACAAGTTTGAAGGACTTGAAGTCAGATTCTTTTGCTATATGACTGATTTCCTGGACATACTCAGATATGTGACCCATTCTGCAGGGATTAGATAGTGTCATCAGAGTGAGGTTTCATTTGGTACAATTTAGCTTTGACTCACCGATGATTTCTGTTTCCGGGTGCACAACTGAATAAATCTACTCGATGAAAACCATTTTATTCTCTGGAAAGGAAAACAAAGCATGTCAAGAACATGGGAACACTCAGTACATGTGTATCATTGACATGTTATATTGTATCATTTGATGTCAACACTCTTCGACTACAACCAGTAGCAGCCCCAGGTCACACTGCCAAATGGGCTAAAATTGTCTGATTATGTGAAGTATTTTGCAACCATTAACTGAGCTGGCAAAGAATGAAGGTGGAATTAACTTTCGACCAATATATACCATTTTCTAATCCGGTCCTTTTAATCCATGATAGATTGGAGATGAACATTCTGGCTCTGCAAGTTTGCATTTGGCTAACAATCCTAGTACAGATTTAGCCAAACTGGCAATGAAAGTGAAATCCTTATTACCAGAGCTGGATGTCCTATAAATACATGATACATATACAAATGCCTTTATAGTATGAAAGTCATAATCAAAAAAAAAAATGAATGACAATTTATAATACTTTTTTCCAACCAGTTTTGTTTGACATACAGTTTATTTTTCCTGTAAGACAATATTAATTTAAAAAATATATATACATATTAATTCAGACACAGAAAATCTGTTAAGGCAACTTTTGCAAGTACATGTGTACCGTACTGGACGCCATAATAGTCTCACCCGCACAAAAGTCGCACCCCCAACTGTGGAGGGGGAATAAGACACCTCAAGGTATGTGCGGCACAATAGTCGCACCCCAAAAAATTTTTTAAAAAACGGTCTCCCTGATATCACCATGAAGAAGTATAACCAGGCTGCTCATGACAAGGAATGAACAAAAATCTATGATTTAAAGCTGGTGAATAGAGTTAAAATGAAAGTAAATAAACTTAAAAACATCCACCTGTGTTGCCTTTTTATTTTGTCTCGGTATGTGAAAAGTGAACTAGAATCTCGCTCCTCACTTTCATGTTGAAACTGTCGTTTTGTGTCAGATTCTCGCTATCAGCGGGTAAATGCTATCATACAGCTACTTAAAAACATTATGAGTTATCAAACTTTGGTATTTGTTTTGAAATTTTGTCATTTAAATTTCTTAAATCTCGCTGCAAAAACATCGTGGATGATCAACATGCGTTTCCATTAGGGTGCCGCCATGTCTAATCTCGTTTTCGAGACTCTCGCGAGATTGCATAAACACATGTGTCATGTGACTAACACATGGCAAACATGCATGCTTGTCTTATGAACACTGATCGAGCGTATTTCCCCCGTTTTTCTGTCTGCATATTAAACCTTGAACAAGAATACGCAGATTATAGTAAGGGTAAGCCTATAGTTATACATTTTATTGCATTATTGAGACTTTTTGACGACGATCACAATGTATGTACACCGGCAATGTAAACAAACATGGCCACCGGTCTTTCCATCGTCAAGAAAACTTCCTCCCAGGCTAAGTACCCGGGAAGTTTAGACTGTAGTCGGCATAATAGTCGCAGGTATGGCTTTGAAAAAATTATTTTACCCCTCCAGCTGCGACTATTATGGCGTCCAGTACGGTAATGTAATGGTAATTTAACTCTTTCCAGCTCAAAGCGCTCAAAAGTGCCCGGATGTTATGTCTGCTTAATAGCTTTTTTCTTCTTCAATTTCTGTTTCATGCCAACTATTTTGAGAGAGAATTGTAGATGGGACCAATTGGGACATTATGCTCCAGGTCAACAACTTTTCTGCTCCCAAACTGCAACAAGGAAAGCTGTTGACTCAGTCTTATTCTGACTGAGAAAGGATTCAAGTGTCTGCAGATAAACTGTGTTTCTTTCAGCCTGTGTGTTTTTTTTTTCTGTATTGACACAAGTCCTCCCATCAGCAGGTATACTGTTTGTTTTCCTTTTTATTTTTTAAATCCTTCACAGCAACCAAACAACCCTTGTGTCCCGTGTTTGTCAGACAAACTGTCTGGGAGCATCTCAATCTTCAGCAAACTTTCTCTTTCCATTGCTGCCAAACTGTAAGAGGAAGCCTACACAAACAAGACGCAAAGTATCTGCCTATGAACAGCATGGTAATAAAAGGGGAGGGGTTAGAAAGGGGGTTGAAGAGGCATCGCCTGGCAAGCTGGTGGAACAACTTAACACCAAATAAGCAAGTGTCTATGTGTAGGTTCACTTGGCAAACATCCAGGGTCTGTGGAAAACACAGATTGGACCCCAGCAGCAGAACATGTGTGAGTTCAAGGGGTACAACCCTGTGGATACCTGGATTGACAGATTTACACCTACAGGGACAATCTCGACAAGACACCTTTATCTGGCTTGGACACTTAGTGGACTGCTCCTAGCCTGCAGTCATTTTTCCCACTACCCCATATCCACTCTGTTAACCCTGACTGGAGGGTACATTGTAATTTGCAGGGCAAACGCAACCAAATTACCCCTCCATAAAAGCAATTTAACATTTAGGGGGTAAAAGGAATGATTTGCTTTTTAAAACTTAATACTCTTCACTTGGAGTATATACTCCCAGACTGAAAGCAGGCCCATCACAATCCATAGGGTGGATTATTTGTACCACAGACAACCTCTGGCAAACACGGGGACAGACATATGTATGATAGGCCGATGTTATCTGAGCAAAAATTGGCTCCCATGTGAAAATTCTTTTTTTCCATTTCTGAAGGAATTTTATTTGCCCACCTGATACACACACACACACTTCCATTTAAATCACCCGTGCCAGCAGCAGATCTTACACTGGGACTGGCCCCATGCCAAAAACATGACACGCTTCTGTGTACATGGTAGACAAACACACTTTCTTTTCAATAAAATATAAAAGCTTTCCTTGAGTACTCTTCTTGGAAAATTAAGATGTTTATGAGTTTCTGCCAAGGACTTGTTCCATGCAGCCCTGAAGCACTTTAAAAAACACAGGGTGTGCCCACTTTCCCAGCACAGTAGTTGTCATACACTTGACAACACACCCTCCTTTTCCCTCCCCCCAAGTCAGTAGCCAATGATTAACATGTAGGCCACTGGAAAGGCGACAGAGACCTTTTTTTTTTTTAGATCAAGCCAAACACCACTGAATGAAACGTTCCAGAGGTCATGAGATGGAATGAAAAAAAAAAATGACTGCTGCATGTAATTTCAGGTCCAGTTCTGGTTGGAGAGTGTTACAGTGTCTCCCCCTGGTGGCAGAACACAGCTACAGGGCCAGGTCACCATATATCACCCAGTGACATAATGACACAATCAAATGCATTCCAAACTAATGATCCAGTGAAAAATGTCTCAATAAACTGCTATGGATGCCTTACCCTTCTACAGCATGTATGGCAGGCAATCTGGCGAGTTTTGATTTGGTATTAACTAAATAAAATGACAAGGCTAACCAAAATTTAATATACAGTGGTACCTGCTGCAGTGAAAACTTTTAGGGACAGACCATACATCTTTTCACAAATGCCCTTTCATGACATTACACGTCTATTTCATTAATTCAACTATATTTTAAGACCCTCTACAATATAAGACCAATTTTTGCTGACAGTCAGGACGGTCTTAAACAGCCGAAATACTGTGAATTCATTCAATTTTGCTGTGTTCTTATTTTCACTTATGCTTCAAAACCGTGAAAAATAAGAACCCAGTAAAATTTATTTTTAACATGGCACTGATAGGAATTGTAACAAAAATAGTGAACTTAAAGTTTGAGTGAAAGGTCCAAAATGCACAAACCGTGAAAATAAATGTATTCACAGCAATGTACCGTATATAATTATGGACACTTTAGTAAAGTGTCTGCCTCATCCTTGGTGACCTAGTGGTGGTTTGACAATGACTTGCAACTGCTGATGCTGGCCAGGCTGCCATTTGTCAGTGTATGCAGCCCACTGCTCTCTCAGGTTGTATCAGAGGACAAGAATCCATGGAACTAAGAGGGATCATTATATAAGAGGGAACCTCCATCTTCTACCCTACCGTCTTCAAACCCTCCCACCACAAAATACTTTGCATTCTCGCACACCATTCAATAATGAGCACAAGAATTTGAATGTCAGAGCCACAGGCACTGGTGAGACTGTGTGCCACTACATGTATCTATAATCCCCCCCCCCCCCTTTTCTTTCCTCCTCCCACAATACTGAAGGATCCCTGTGGACATGGGTGACCCAAGTCTTGTGACATGACATTTCCTGGTCCCCTGCTAATACTGCCTGTGCTGAACTCAGGCCTGGTACCAGTCATCCCCAAATGGAATTTGGTTCCCAGTAATTTGCATTGTATAAAAAAACCCAAAAACATGGAGTTTGTCTCCAGACAACTGAGTTACACTGCAGATTAGCATAATCCCATAAACTTGTCCAAGGTAATGGGATCTCCTTTTGAGGGGCCAGCATAATAATTATTTATGGCATTACTGGAGCAGACTGATCCCTGTTTGTATTTAAGCAGAGATGGCATTTAATACCGACTTTTAGACTCTCAATCCAACATAGCCCAGCTGATGCACCCTGCACTCTATGTAGATAAAGGGGAATAAATGAATTTGACATTCAGCCAAATGCAACTTCCGCTCCCAACTTGAGTATCATCCAAGAGCATTTGGCTTCTCATTTTGTTCACCAGTGATTATCCCCTGTGAGCCTGGTTTTAGCACTCAAACAAAACAGGCACAAGGCACAAGCTCATTGTTCACAACTGTAAAGTATATTAACCATTAAAGTACTGATTTAAAACTAAGTCAACAGCTTTCCTCGGGACAGTTTGCACGCATGCAAAGTGTCCCAAGGAAAGCTGTTGACTAAGAGTCCTTTTTGCTTTAGACTAGACTGGCTGGTATTTGAATGAAAGGTATCTTCATGAGGAATTTGAATCTCGTAACCAGTATATGTTCAAAGGCAATGAGAAAACGACTATAACCGTGATTAGCACGTAAAGGGTTAACCTTCTACAGGAAGGTATGGGGCAATGCCTGCCCATCAAGGTTAACTGTCAACAGCCCAGGATCTGCTTTCCTGTAATGTCAACCAATCATCTACCCTGTTTCAGCCAATCACATTTGAAGACACAAAACTACATGGAATGACATTCAGGGGTGGGAGGGGACTCACCCTATGGATCAGCCCCCAGTTCTTCCTGTGAGGCTGACATGGGAAGCCCTCTGTCACCCACTGAGGTTTGTATTTGACTGTGACCCTGGTCCTCTGGACATCTGACCTCAAATTAACACCAAGCTCATTCCTACTTATTTTCCCAACATGTTCCTGATCAATGGTTCATTATTCCTGGTGCAAACTCAACTTGGACAAATTCACCACATAAGCCTTTACATAAAATTACATTTACACATTTCAAAGTGACTACAAATATAATGAGTTACAAATGGTCAAAATATGGCCCATTCATATTTGCAGTGGTACTGCTCTGGCGGCCTGAATCAGTCAACACCGAAGTTGCTGAATGAACCAGCAGATCTTTGTATCTAAAATGGAAAACTATGCTGCTTTTATCTGACTAACAACTTGGATAGAATTAAGTATTTAAAAAGTAACTGTCATGTTCTCTGAACATACACTGAGCTTCACATCAGAAGTTGTCACATGTTTGGAACAAGTATTCTGCACTGCCACTCATGTTAGTGACAGCTCAGTTTTCAATCATTTTACCCTGGTGGCTAGTTGCCATTATTGCCTGATGATAGGATTAGTGATTTCAGGGGGGAAAACTCACATCCATGTCCCACTTTTTGTCCCACCAGAAGATTTTAGTTCTAAGTTTATCTCCAGGCACTGCTATCACATTTTTGGTCATCCCACTCACTTAGGACTCGACCACATCGAAAGGTTTCTAGGATTTCAATAATTACCACGAAAGCCGGATATTTCTTAGCACTGGACAAAAAAATGTGCATGCTAAACACTTTCTTCACTACATTTTTTTTTTGTCACCATTGGGTAAAAGTCCCCCCCCCCCTTTTTTTTTTCCTGACCACACAATGTGGGCTGCTGAAACAATCCACCTACATGTACATGGTGACAGGTTGTGGAGATAAGTTGAAATAGTCATCATAATTGTGGGAGACATGGAATGAATTGGCCAGAGTCCCTTTACATCCCCAATGTCGCCATCTGGTACCAATAACTACGGCTGGAATGTATTGGTATGGGCTTCAACCTCCGATTCAGGGGAGAAGCCAACCAATGTAATATAGTGTCCAACAAGGCAAGTTTTGGCTCTGTGATCTGGCAGGGTTACATAGTTATGCTGTAACTTCAGTTGCACAAATATTTGGGTCCAATCTACAAATTGTCAGGCCACAAAGCAAGTTTTTTCTTTCCATTAAGACCTGCGTTTTGCCAATAAATGCTCATGCACATGCAATTGTGGAGTCAATTTCACTTTAACAATTGCTACATCTGTTTGTTCATTCTTCTGGCCCTAAACAATGCCACAAAACATGCCCCCCCCCCCCCCCCAATTTACTTGTAGGAACACTAGTATCGTCACTGACCCTTCAAGGGCTGTACTTTGTTTGGCAAATAATGAACAGCTCCCCAAAACAAGTTATTTTCATCTCTTCCCCCCCCCCCCCCCCCCCGTCATGCAAACTATTTTACGGCCCCAAATGCTCCTCTTGCTGAGATGCAAACTCTTCCATTTTTCTATCAAAATGGAAATGGGCATATAATTAAATACTTATTTATTGCTGCAGGCCCAGATACCATTCTCTCCCTCCAGGAAAGAGGTCAACAACCCTATTTAATAGGGCAAGGGTCAAACTTTACCTTTCACTGGAATTAGGAATAAATCAAATCCACACTACCTACAGCAGCCTCACCCAGCCTCGGCCCCATTCACAGCCCTGGCTTTGATTTTACTATAATAATAGAGTTCAAAAAACATTTCTTCCCAAGGCAATGACAAGCTGGCCATACATTCAAGTTATGTGCAACATCCAACGTGAAACTGCAGTGTTTTTCAAGTGTGGAAAGCCTCGGGAAGGCCAGTGATTAATGCTTCGCAAAGTTCAAATACAAAATGCCAGTAAAACCCTGCAGTCAGCCGGTCCAGTCTAAACATTAAATGTAAAGTGTTCTGTTCAGGTATAGACCGGGCATTTCACCCATTTTTCACGCCATTATGTCCCCGTTTCCTTCCAATTCCCTTGCCAGGCCCATTTGCAAGATGAATTGAGGGAGCACAAATGCTTCTCGGCAAAATCAACCCTGGCAGTCTGCAACATTAGTGGTGTCCAACGAATGAACCTGGCGTATGGGAAATACTTTATAATTTATTGATCAAATTATTGGAGTTGCCACTAAATCACACCACAGCCCCTTTCAGTTCATGACCACTCCAAGAATTAATGTTATTGAGTAATCAAATACAAGAAATTGACTCCTTCACCTGCCCTACCATTGACACACAATGTGTTTGTTCTGGATCTGTGACAACAAACATCTTAGCAAGCCCCGGGTGTGTCTCTGTGTGTGTTATGTGCCTGTGAGTGTGTGTGTCTGTATGTATGCTTGACCGTTTGAGTGAAGGCCGTCCCTTCCAAATCTACACAACATGCCCTGGGTGATCTGTCAACGTGGTTTGATGGTATTAATGAAGCACTGTAATTTCTTTTTTAAATTAATGCCACACACAGCGAGGACAACTCCTCTGTTTCTTCCTTGAAAGACTTGTTGGGTGGGGTGGGGGTGAGGGTGGGTTTGCTGCCCCCCCAGCAAAGCTGTCGACCTGGGACAAGCTATTCTCCTAGTGCTTATCTACATTCTTTTTGATCAGTACTAAAATTGATGCAAAATCACTGAAGCATGTGACGTTTTATCTCCAGTCCATTTTTGGACAGTTGAGGGTGACAGTGTTAATGCCAACACAAAAGCAGACAAAACAGTACTCACCTTGTTTTCTCGTAATGTTATCAAGCTAATATTATACACGTAATTCCTACAAAAGAAAAAATAAAACTAAGTTAGACAATGCAAATCAACACAGTATTTTTCCAACGATGGGAGTACTCTAATACCACAACAACTACGATGGAGCACAATAATCTTAACCACTTTTTATGGGTTTGTGTGATTAATAATAATAATACAGTTGTGGCTCTATGGTTCTATACAGTGGTCCTGTGTGACACAGGTGGCCTAGTAAAAAGTAAGGGAAAAAAAAAGAAAAATAAATGAGGCGGAGCAAACCATGGTTATCCTAATCAGCTCATGCTGCCATGTTTCCAGGACCAGAGCCGAGGCAAAGGGTCCACCACACACACTCTCACAGCTGTGGTGGGCCCCTGGTCCTGGATATATCTCCCTGATTGAGGAGACTGATGGAGGACAGACTGAGGCCACAGCCATGGACGGTGGACTGAGGCCACAGCCATCGATGGAGGACTAAGGCCACAGCCACTGATGGCGGATTGAGGCCACAGCCATTGATGGAGGACTGATGCCCTAACCACTGATGGAGGATTCAGGCCACAGCCACCAATGGAGGACTGAGGCCACAGCGACTGAGGCCGCAGTAACCAATGGAGGACTGAGGACTGAGGCCACAGCGACCGATAGTGGACTGAGGCCACAGCGACTGATGGAGGACTGAGGCCACAACGACCGATGGAGGGCTAAGCCCACAATGACCGATGGAGGACTGAGGCCACAGCTACTGATGAACTCTCCACATTTCATGATGATGTAGCCACAATCAAGTTATACACACATACCTTTGCATGATCCAATTAATTACACAAGTCTCTCATTATGTCTCATTACTTTTTCATCTCGCATCTAATGCATAAATAAAGCACCAGTCTCTGATGTATTGATCCATAATCTTCATGACATTACTTCTAAAGAAAGGTACTTGAGTGTAAAATCCTACCAATCTACCACAAACGTCTTCCAAATATCAAGCTAGGTCATGCATCTGTTGACTTCAATCAAAGTCTCATATTGGCATTCCCTGGATCTCTGCCTTTATTATGGCTGTGTGGAACATTTTTTCTTTCTCTCTCACTTTATTTATCTTTCTCTTTCTCTTTCTCACTTTCTGCCTACCTGCCTGCCTGCCTGTCTTTTTTCCCGACCTGAAAGTTCTCTTTGGAAATTTTCTTTGAGACAGCTATCGATAAAAAGCCCCAAAGGGAGCAGAGCCATAGCCTGTAGCTGGAATAATTGACATTGTCAAAATCATAAAAATTGCAGTAAATCGGATTTTCAAATCTTCCATATCATCAAAACTATGGTTGACAGAGGTGCCACTCCCAGCTTAGTGTATGGGTTTCTGTCATGGGCTACTCCTATGACATGCAAACAGAAGTTGAGAAATTTCAATTAACATGAACCTCACTGAATTGAACACAATACACCCCCACCCCCACCACAAGTTGGTTACTGTTATCCACCTCAATGTTGCTATGCAACCATTTTGCATGCATAATAATTTACCTCGCACTGTAAGAAACTATCTGAAGGCAACTTGCTATCCATGGTACAATTGACTGGCTGCTTTGAAAGGTTTAGGTATTGTAACACATGAGAAAACTCCAACATCTCTGTAGTAACTTAGGTTCTTGAAAATACAGATATCTATTACTTTTGATGAAGAACAGGCATAATATATGTCCAGTGTCAGTGAAGAAGCATATCGTGCCTAACTGCCTGCGGAGATATCTGAGCCTGCCCTTAATCCCAACAGACTATACAGGACCTGTGGGTATAAGTCAGCACTGTGTTATCCCCTGCCTCTGAAGTAGACTGGAGGCCAGTTTCATTATCCTGCTTACAATGTGCTCCGGCATCAATTTTGAAATGCAATGATGTATTGAATGCACATGAATATAAGCGAATCAAATATGTGGCATGCCACCTGCATCTTATGTCTTCCTCTCATCACCAAGAAATTTGGAAGCCATGAACATTTACATCTATAGGTTGTTTTACGATAGCGTGCACATAGTCATGATAAAAGTGGTAAATCTGACTCTTTTGATGTTTTTAAAGTGTAAAAACTGATATTGTCATCCAAATACAACTCAGAAAGTTCTTATGAAGCATTCTGTTATGGCTTCAAGAGGTACAAAAGGAACTTCACTGTACATTTGGTACCCATGAAGGCAAAGTCCTGTGCCCAGACTCCATTTGAACATGGGAAAAATTGTTTTTGCCAAACACGCCAGTTTTACAGGTGGCAACAGTAACTTCAAACACATTTCTATTTTACAGATGTATGAGCACAACTTTACCCCCAACCAGCACTCCAGGACCGTAACTGGTCAGCACAGCAAATGCCGCAACAGGCTTTCAGAGCTAAATTATGCTAATTTTACAAGGTACGTGGACAGGTTTCCTATTGAGCAAACCTTATTTTTTCACTTTTTAATCACGAGTTTTGCCAAGTTACATGAGTACATGAAAAAAAAGCAGACTAAAATGCAATTTGTCAGTCAATTATGACATCTGTTAATCCAAACTGTCTAAAGGCACCCTTGGGCACCCAAAAATAAATACCTCTTGACAGCTGGAATGAAAATCTCTGACTGATTTTCTTTTTTTTCAAACCCCCGTTGTATCACATCCTTCTTTTCTCCCCACGCAAGAACTGCAGCTAATGAATATGATTCAATCGTAGAACCTTGGATAAAATTAAATCTTCAAAAGCTGGCACTTGCAGTGATTGACAATCACAATGAGTCATTCCAAGTTCTGACTTTGAAAGCCCCTATCCATCTTGCACCCACAGAGATATTGTCACATTCAGGAAAAACTACCTCTGCAGTGGACTGGAGGCTATTTCATTATCCTACATATAATGTGCTTGGGCATCAATTTTGAAATGTAATGATGTGTTGAATGCACGTGAATATATGCATGAATCAGTCACTCGCCACCTACATCTTACTTTTTTTGTCAAATTAAAAAGAAATTTTGAATCTGTCAGCATGAGATTTACATCAGTAACCACTCTGCCCAGGTTTCAGGTTTCTTTGTCCACGTAAAACGTCTTTCCATAAAGTCCTTATGCTATTATAATATTACTCTAATAAGTGGAACTGGCAGCAAGAGCTGCAAGGGAAGTATGTATCTCATTAAATCTGGCATTGACATGTGATGTGATGATGGGGCTCCTCTTTAAGCTGTGTCAAAAGAAAACAATCCCTTGTCACTTTTGTGTGACCAGAAAATAATCCTTAGAGACTCCACCTTCTATCATTGTGAATTCTATCTCAAGTATTCCATAAGATATGAATGCAACGCTAGACTCAGTCCATAACTTGTTTCCCTTTTGAAAGAAATGTATAGCCAACTGCAGCCCTAAACATGAAAACCTTAAAATACAAACGTGGACTATGCATAAACATACTTGATGAACCTCTGGGTTCAAGTCGTTAAACTTGATGCAAGAAAAACAGGCCTGTTCTGTGTAGACAAGTGCTCATTTGTTCAGCGTAATGTCACGTCAATAACAGATGGTAGATGATCCCAGCCAAGACCTGCCAACCCAATCGCCAATATTCTCAAGCATAAGTGCCTTCCCGCAGCAAAAATTACCAGCTGTATTGTTTGGGGCTATTCATGTATTGAGGAGAATCAATAGGCAACTGGGGAATGGCCTCAACAAGTTAAACGCTCATCCAGACTGACATCCACCACCGTTTGTAATTCTGGCACTGTCAAGCAGTTAATTCCTCCCACATGTACAGCCTTTCACAATTATCGTTTTCTCTATCCAAAGAGCATTATGGGACTGAACTGGGATTTAAAGAAAAATGTCTTCTGACATCATGTATGGAAGTTATTATATTGGGCCCAGTTTAATGCGGAATGTTTTTGGCAGAAAATCTTTGTTGTAGGCATACACACAGAATACAGGCAGCAGTCTTAATTACTTGTTCAGTGTGTAAAATCCCTGGAAATCTCAGCCACTTTTATCTATCTTGAAAACAGGCATTAATGATGACAACCTGGTCTTAACACCTGATTTCTCATGAAGATACACTGTACATGTACATCAGCTTTGGTGCAAGGCCCTCAATCTTCCCTAAAACATCCCATTGTGAGGCAAAGGAAGTGCGACTCACCACAATTTACAAGCATTTATTTTAACACAACACCAAAGATGTGATTAATCAACACTTTTAGTGACAAGTTGGAGACTGCATCAACAAGCTTTCTTCTCTGCATAATAAAGCATGTCAGAGAAGCTGTTGATTTCAGCCATTCTTGTCTTGTTTGAAACTACCGTCATGGGGTACATGAATGAAGGGTTTCTTTTATCAGGAATGTGAACCCGGACTCACCGCCGTGATAACTCACATAACCACAGAGTTTGTAGTGATAAGCACAGAAAGATACAATTCTCCAAACTTTATAGTAGGACGTTTCACCACAGTGCATCAATACGCACATTACAAGTTTGTGTAACGGGAAATGACAGCAACATTATCCTGTTACACCTGTCACGCCAGCCTATAAAGTGAACGCCGACAAACACAACCTGTCCAGCATCACCACCGCTTTGCTGTTGGTGTGGCCTACTGTCTCCATTGGTTATGCAGTTTGAGGTGGTGTCCTGCAAGACACTCTGTGGATTTTTCATATATGTGCCACTAGGATTTATCTAGCCACAGTAAATTTGTGGAGGGACAAGTGGATGTTGGGACATAAAGTCCCAGTTCTCCCAGTTCCCAGGCTCCCTTGACCCCCTTTTTTGGGGTCTGCACCTCCAACACACAAAAAAGCTAGGAGCCCTCACAACATTAAGCACCAACAAAGATTATTTGAGACAAATTGACCACAAAACTGCTTCAATACCCACAAATTACAGATTGTGAAGCTTTTTTATGTGGGCCTTTACACTTCAACTCCACACATAAAATAAAGCAGGAAGTCAAGGTGCACCACTTGTAAAAAGTCTCTTCTGATAGATCCCCTTTCTCTTCTCAGAATCACACATTAAAATGCAGACAATACATTCAAGCTCCACTGCAGGCCATCCAGACACCTCCCCTGACCTTTGGATCACCACCTCAAATTGATATAAATCCTCCTTCAAAATGGATTCTATCCTGAGCTACCGTGCAGGCATTGGGATTGTATTTCGCCCTTCTCCACTCCCACCCCCACCCCCTCCCTTCTCATCCACAGATCTATTTGAGGATAAAACTAGAAATGACATTCAGTGCACTGGGAGTTGAGGTCCCTGGGATAGACAAGGCATTACAGTCTCGAACTTTGTCAACACAATGGCCAGGCTGTGAAATCTACAGGCAAAGCTGCTGTCTGGTGTCAATACTCATCTACATTCACACATTTAGGATCACACCTATTGTCAAATTTTTAACCCTGTAGCTGATCGATTTTTGTGTGCTTCCTCCTACTATATTTTTTTTTCCTTTTGGCCACTAGGAAGGCCATTAGTTCTTACATGAAAACCAGTATTCCATTAGCTTGTGCAAGACATTCTCAAAACTCAACGGAAAATGTCAAATACAAGTCGGATGTGTATCAAGTCTGTGGGCCAGACAGCACCTGCCTAGCATAGTAGAATCTTGATCTTAAGACCACCCATAGAACTGAAAATAAGTCTTAGCAGGGCACTGGTCTTAATATTGAACAGAAAATGTTGATGGTAGCTTCAGCGGCTGTATGGTTGACATACAGACTGTAAAAAAAGTGGTTGTAACAGGGGAGTGGTCTCTTTAAAGAGAAGTCTTTATGGGGAGATTGCAGTGTACATACTTCCTGATGTAGCATGTTGAACGCAGCCCTGCTGTGAGCTGCAACATAAAGCCCATGTGGACATGTCCAATGTAGATTTCCTCCAAGACAGTGCAGGTGACCCTGCAATTCCCACTCGACTACGTGCTCCCAGCCATAATTTCATGTACTAATGAGCTAATTTACTGGCAGCCACATTGGGGACAGACTGGTAGAAGGTCCACTGCCAATAAGCCAGGACGCCAGGAACATTTTGCCTCTTATTCACGTTCTTCCTGACTTTCAAAATCAAACTTGTTTAGTTTGATTTTAGCTGTGGTTACAAGATATTGCTTCACAAACTTGTCAAGACACTTTCTTCTCTCTCCAGCCAACCGCTATCTTCCAATATTTACTTATGTGGGATCAATAAAATCTAGAAAACAAGTTCAAAGGTCAAAAATGTGAGGGTCCTAAGTACACTGTACAAACTGAACTGTTAACTGCAGTTTTCAGTGAGTCTAGCAACCACTGTGATGTGTGAAGAAATTGGACATGACATCCACAAAACTTTCGAAGCGTCAAGAGATGCCTCGATGCCTACAGGGCCTGCACGTGACTTCCTTTGTTGTCCCGCAAATAGTCCAGAGGAACAAAAATGATCACATTTACCAATTACCCATTAAAACAAATTCCATGTTTCATCCTTCCACATTTCGTCTACAAGGACAATGCTTGTAGACACACTTTTCTCTTCTGAATCAACTTGACAACCTGATGTAAGTCTGGCTTCAACATCACCTGGTCATTAACAACTACATGTACATTTTTGTACATATGGCTCTTTCATTAATACCACATGTAGAAGTTCTTGTACGTTCAGCGTTTCTGTTAACCCCCAAATGGGGGTATATCACCCTTTCAAAACCTGAAATACCCTCTGAGAGTATTCAAAAGTGTCACAATTCTTGTTTATTTACATGTAAAAGTGATGCAAATCTAGTGTTCTCCCCTTAATTTTCCTTCTTGTGACCCCCTGAAAAAAAGATCCTAAAGGAAACACTGTAAGTTTGTGGTAGAGAACTTCAACAGTTACAGGCTTTGTGCCATTAGCAGTACAACCACACAGTAGTCCCTGTCTTGAGACACCACACCAAGGGCAGGCCCAAGTGGCCTTTCAAGACAGGTGGCCTATCACTGGAGTGACCTCTCAAGACAGGGACCACTGTGCTTGTTCATTTTGAGTACATGCACAACTTGTGGTCAACATGAAATTGTGAGGGCACAACGAGGAGCCTGTCCCAGACCAGATACTGTTAGCTCATTCACTGCCAAGACCAACACAAGTTGATATGTTCTGAGTTAAAATACTAATGCCATCGTCACATTATACAACTTTTGTGAACTGACTTGTGATTCAAGTACCAGCATGTCTGCAATGGCAGAAACCATAAGAATGGTCCAGGTCAACAGCTTTCAGTGATGCAGCCAAAGTACACTGAGGAAAGCTGTTGACTCAGTCAAAACTTGGTAATAGAGGGTCGACATTTTTAGTGCCAACTATGACTCACGTCAAACTAATAAAGATACACTGCTTTCCATTATAATCAGGATGCTGAATTCATGTTCCCTGTAAAAAGACCTTTCATTCAAGTACCAGCATGCCTATAGTCCCCCCAAAAATGTTGGTCTAAGTCAACAGCTTTCCTCAGAACAATTTGGGTGCATTGCCCCAAAAGGCACTGAGGAAAGCTGTTGACTCAGTCCAAAACTTAGCAAGAATTAGTGATCCTCCCAGAGACACGCCATCCATGCCATGTTCCAACTGGTTCAAGAAAGTGGTCTCCTAAAACAAGATGGCCTCCCATAATAAATAAACCTTACATATACATAGAGGTGTATGTACAACTGCATGGGAATTACACCAGAAAACTGTGGTCTGTCTAGCCAGGTTGTGTTTGATCTCCAAGGTGGTAGAGCCCAACCATTGTGCAGCTATCCCCTGGACACACCAGGCAGCCTTTAAAACCTAATTACAGGTCTAACAAACTCTTCATCTCCTCAAAACCAGTGTGAATTACAGTTTGATTTGGATCTTGCATCCCTTTACATGACATTTACAATGGCCTGCTAGCTATCTCTGCCCTTCATGTGGTCCACTAATAGCAACAAGTTACCAGCTCTGCCGTTTAAAGTTTTCTAAACATGATCTATACAGCCACACATTATTAGATTCACTTAATCTGTCTTAATGCATGGGTCTTCCTCTGTGATGCCACAGGCAACTGATGGCTCCTCTCCCCAACAACAATAGCTATGATTCAGGGCGAAAAGCGCTGTTCCTAATTCTAGTACTTTGGCAAAACTGCTGTGCACTTTTTGTTTGCTCATCTTGGACCCGGACCTACACAGTGTCTTTGACGGTATTGAGCACAATACAAGAAGCAAGTTATTCAAGCATGAATCACAACCCACGATCCGCTGCTGTATGGTTGTTCATTTCTTGTGGACAAACACCTTTTCAGACTCACCTGACCATCAAGTGCACACTGTCACTAACTTTGATCACACTTCCACTATATAACTTTATTTTAACCTGCTTTTAAAAAAGGTGCGTATTCATGATTTCAGCTCACGCATACCATCACGCCTACTTTGGTAAAGCCCTATTTACTGAAGAAGATTTATTTATCATATGTCCACTCGTGTAAACATGAGAAAAAAATTCAAGTATGACTCGACATGAAATGTTCTGGGATGTCAATTTTCACCTTTCACTTCAGTTCACTTGCAATCTTTGAAAATTACATGTACTCACACATGCAGACTGTGAAGCCAGCATGACTTCACACACAATGCTCTCATGAGATTATAACTTGCACTTAAATTTATTCTCAGGCACACATATATCAATTTAGATGCAGAGTTGCATATTTCTCCTCTCATTTGCCGTTGTTCCCTTATCAAGTATGCTATTCCAGAACCTTGTGTGTCTGGAGTGCCTTTGCGACTAACTGCACTGGGAAAAAATACTAGTTTCCATACAATCCATGAAAATGCCAATACAAAATTCGGCACATCAAGAAATGCCTGAGGGCCCTCCTACACTGGTGCCAGACTTCACCTACCTGACCAACACTACTTAACGATTCTCTCGCCCCACCCATTCACCCAATTGGGTTTCCCACTTCATTTGTCACAGCCCTTTGTGCGAATCTTAATCAATCTATAATATATTCCTACCAAGCCTGAGTGTCTCTGTATTTTGCATACATATTGTATGTCCTTTTTTATGTCAAGGCATAAAAAATAAAGAAAAGCCTGAAACATGTATGAATGCTTTTGATACTTGCACAATGCTTTATGCTTGACTCATGTCCTCCAGCCATACACAGGTTCCTGACTTACGTGAGGGTACAATATATTATTTAATGGAACGTGTACACTTACTTAAAATTCATATATTATGAAAACTGGTACACAAGTCACATAACACTACATTTGCAAATGCGTGTCTAATCTGTATTGCACTGAACACACCAGGCACAATTTGAAGGTCTCTATAATGATGTACATTATACAGCTTTTTGCCTGCACAGCTAAACATCAATCATACATCAGCTGAAGCTACTATCAATATCTTAAGGCCCCAAACATCATACTTGCTCTTTATCACTATCAATGTACATGTATGTAATCGTTTTCTGTTAATCATCTTGCATGTAACTTTTACAAAACAAGAGAACTGTTGACAGTCCTATGCTCTGCCAACTTCTGTGCACAAAAGGAAGTGGTCCTGTAATCTTTGGAATTTGGTCATTGTCGAAGATTTATTTATCATGCGTGTGAAGAAGTGGAAGATGTGAATTTCCATTGCAATCTCCATTGACTCCCATATCAATCAATAGGAATACATGTATGAACCAACAATTACCCAAATTGATTTTTTTTTTCAAAAATCAGACTCACAGCAATGCTGCCAAGTGTAACATTTTATTTGTCCCTTGTTCAAGGAACATTACCAGCAAGCTTCAGTATAATGTACATGGCAGTTTTAGAGAAGTTGAAAATAGCATAGCAAAAAAAAAAAAAAAAAAAAAAAAAAAAGCTGCAGTGCCATGTGTTGTACAAATTAAAGTCTAAGGGTCCCTGCAAGTTTTCCTATGTAATCTTAAAGCAATTGGCCATGTCACAAAGATGTGGTAGTGGATATTTTTTTACTTCTCCCACAAATGAACAGAACAATAATTTAAAATCCAGAAATCATTGGACTGTGACTATTTGAACAAATGTGGTTGAGGCCCATCCAAGGTAAAGTGCTACCTAGTTTGAAGCAGAACTGACGAACAATTTCGGAGAACTCAAAAATGTGAAACATGGCCAATGATCAATTCAAGGATTTTTCTTCTTTTTTATTTTTGACATTCTATTCCTCCGTAATTTTTTAAAATTAATTTATATGTTTGGTGCAGTTCCTATCACTGATTATGGCAGCCATGTTGGATCATCAACACAAATGCAGGTGCTTAATTTACATGTTACAACTGGCCATGAGCCATCTAAGGTAAGTGGTTTCTGTTGCTACTAACATATTCTATTATATAAACCGAAGTTTCATCAAAATTGTCCTATTGCTAGTCCTATATACATGTATGCACAGGGCCCTGAACTTCAATAAGCAGAGAAAAAGGCATGATCACTTACCTAGCCCCCACTAATAATGAATCCCCATCACTTAATATAACTTTGAAATGATCTGGTGATGTTTCATTGCCTCCAAACCTTTGGACTTCTAAAACAGTATCTGCAAATACAAAATAGAAAGTAGTCATCACCACATTGTAATACATGTATCAGTATTAAGACCTAGAAAAACACATAATCAATCTTGAAGATCAAGTACCACAAAAACTGAAAAGAAAACTACACATGAGAATGTATTGAGTGAACTGTTTCATTATAATCTCTATCAATGGAAATTCATGTGAAATGAAATTGACTCCACAAACAAAACAAAATTGATATACAAATTACCTATACGTAAAACATGGCCAAGTTTCAGTTTCATTATTGTACGGATTTTGTTTAAAATCATGAACAGACAGCAACAGAACTGATAAAGAAAGATAGAACACATGTACATGTAGAACATCAGGTAAGCCACTTTAACCCTTTAACACTGACCCAGCAGTCAGAAGATTGCTTACTACTTATTTACATGTATGTCCTTGTACAACAAGGAAAGTCAAGTGCACTTTCTTCAGCATATCCACTTTCACTTGGAGCAGTTAATTTAAATGTGTTCCAATATCTTTTCCCTGTAAAACTTTAGTCATGGGAGAAACTTTTTTTTTCATCTCCCGCTCTCTCTTTTTGTGTGTGTGTTGTTTTCAGGTCTCTTTTCAATTGACACATTGGTGTAATTTTGCCTGCCAGTTGTGGAGTACAACTCTGACATAGTACAGTTGTCACCAGTGTGTGAAGTAATCCAGTGACAAGTTCATAGGGTCAGACGCCTCCCCTCTCTGCTGATAACCTCTGAGACATAATCTCGTTTCTTTATCAATGACTGTACCAATCTGTGACCAAATTTCATTCATGTGTGTGTATACTACGATGTAGCAGCTGAGATTCTGCTATAAATATGACCTGCTTAAATATCAGATAATACACAATTAATGGCTGGCAGGAAAAAATAAACAACAAACAAGAGGACTGTGGCAATCATGTGCCCGGCTGACCTTGCTTGCACAGACTGGTAATTGCCAGAACCATCATTGGCAGATTCAAAATTTATGTCTTTAAATAACTGTCAGTGAAGTTCATAGGTGTACACCCCAAGGAGGCCTAACTGTGGCCCTGAAAGGGAGGTTCTTGTAAAAAAAAGTGCATGATATCAAAGAAAATAGTCAATTTTCCCTCAAAATCCCTGTCATTTTAAGAACTTTTTGAGGCTCGAAAACAGGAGACTCCTGCTGAAAACAGGAGAGTTGACAGCCATGGAAGAGAAAAATTCGGTAAAGTGGTCCTGAGAGCCTAGGAATCTAGTCAAGGTTGTGTATGTAAAGCATCGCCCTGGTCCTTGGAGAGGACCATCAACCAGGCCTAATACCAAAGTCTGAGTTCATACAGTTCTGGAATTATCAATGTCATCCTTCAAACAAAATTCATTGCAGAAACCCAACAACTTTCAAATTTGGTTGAGATCTCACGTGTAATTCCAGTCAAACCTTTATTCATGCACCACTTTTTGTTTAAAAGTCCAAAATATGAATGAACTCAGTTGTGGCAAGACAGATCATAAGGCAAGCCCAGTTGACTGACAAATTATTCAATCTCCAAGCTAACCAAGGTTCCCTATGGATAGTGCCCTGCCCACTCTCTGTACCAGGGTTGGCCACTTTGAGTCAGTGTTCAGTCATATAGGAAGGAGGTAAAGAGGTTTTCAGAACTGGCATGCTGGGATTTTCATTACACATGTACTGCACTTGTGTACTGGGAGTCCCTTTATTTTTGCACCTTACACCAGCCAATACACCTAAATTTCTTACTTTCTGTTCCTTGTACAGCGCAAAATTATAACCTGTACGAGTGTACTACAATGGGTTACATCGCTGCTAAACTACCCAACCTCTGCAAGAACAGAACTATGGGTTACACAATTGTGCAGGCCTGTAATGATCAAAGGCAGGTGTTTTCTCATTGAAGTGGTCTTTCAAAGGAAGGAATACTGATCCCACATGAAGTGATCAAAAACGTATCGAATACAAGTTTGAATTTTTTTTCCATCCTCCTTTTTTCCTCTGCCTTTAGTCACATGAAGGAACCTCAAAAAAACAGCCACAATGTGCATGAGACAACTGATGACTGGTAGGTTGCGAGAGGCACACAGGATACAGGCCAAATGGACTTACTCAAGGAGTGCCTGTGCCATGTGTCATGGGAGTCTGAGTGATGCTTATGACAGACTGGCACTGTTGGCCCCCCATTTACTGTCACTATTCAACCCACACCAGGATGTAATCTTCGCTTCTATTCCGGGTATCAGAATCACAGAAGTTGCTGACCAATCAATATTCCTACAGCTCTGATTTATCTGCCGCATGGCAAAATATGTTGTTCCAGACAAAAGGAAGTTCTTTTTGAAAAAAAAAAATGTTTAAACCAAGTTCTTTTTATATAAAGATTTTGTCTTGGCCCTGGTATGAATTACTTCTATTCTCCTAAGTATTGTTCCATCCATGACATGTTACATCTATCATATAGACTTGACGGATGGTCACTCTCTGGTGACTAAGTCAACAGACTTCCTCAACACACCCTAAGTGATGGTGTTATTATATGGAGCAGACGACATTTCTGACGTCAAAGACACTTGCTGTCAATTTTTAGGAGAAAAACCTTTCATACAATACATCAGCGTCAGATCCCCCAGGGTGGACAAAACTTAATATACATACTTCACTTCTCACGGAACACCCCAGTGTCACCAACAAAGTCGTATGTCAATCTAAATGCTATCAAATATACTGAGCCTCTCTCTGCTTCAGTGTCCTGTCACTGGATCGAGAGACTTAGCCCCACAGTTTGGGACACCAAATTCACTTTCTTGTATGACCCGGTCAACAAAATTTACATTTCAATTTGTCATACTTGATGGATTCGGACCCCCCCCCCCTTCCAGTTCCCCCACTTAACACAGATATATACCACCATCCATCTTCCATGGTGCTCTCACTAGATTCTCCTCTCAAAGAAAGCTTCTGCACCAGATAGGTCTCGATCTATACAACAGACAACTAAAAAAGGTATCCTGACCCTATCTGACAAAGAACATCACACAAACGGCGTCTGCCCTTTTCAGGAGAAGCCGAGTTTTCCTAACAGTGGTGACAGACTGGTGTTACGTGCTGCCTCCCTGCCATTTCATCAAAGGTGTCCTATCTATGCCACACCTTCCTGTCCCAGATCAAATACTGGGACTTTACAACCTGACACTCTACCTCTTTTTCTCGTTTTCCTGTCCTTTACTTCTCTGAAGAAAAGCAAAACCAGAAAAAAAAAAACACCTTCCCACCATCATGCCCTTATGCAGTACAGCAAACCTGTCTTGACAAGACCATCCTTACGCATGACTAAATTGTGGTTTCTCGAGATGGGTGGTCTCTCATAAGAGGTATGAGTAACAAACTACTAAAAATAGCATCTTGAACAGGTGGTCTCTCCAGGCAGAAGGTCTCTAATAGGAGTGACATCTTATGACAGGAACCACTATATTTCTGTATGGTGGACCTTGTTCTTACAACCACCAGCATAACGAGACATGTGGTCTATACTAGTCATCATTTCCAGTAATTTTACCCTTGATATTGCAACCTCTGCCAATAGTGACCATGTTTTTGTAGTCTTTACCATCATCATAAAACAGGTTTCACTGTACAGTGTACACTTTCATGAAGCAGGAATAATAAAAGGCACTGCTGTGTACCGACCACAATTTTTAGCAATACTAGCATCACTTAATGCAAGAATCAATATACAATATATACTGCACTTTTTAGGCTTTTAGACATGTACCCAAATCTTTATCCAATTGCATATTGATTTGTCCTGTTTAATTTTTAAATTTTCGTCGGTTTTTTTTTTTGTTTTTTTTTTTGTTTTTTCAATCATTACATGGGAAATGCCATTGCATGCAAGTCAGGCTGCATAAACTGCACTGAATTACCTAAAAGAAACTGCACACACACACACAAAATCAATCTGATTTCTCATTCTTGTGGTCGGAATAGATCCAGGCTGAGCCTGACTCTTATGCTAAGTGGCCATAATAACGGGCCAGCCCATGTCAGTTTGTGCTGATCTGTCACGCACACCATGCTGTTGGACCACTAACTGACCCAGTATAGGTGTTTTTTCAACTTGGCCCATGCAAGCTTGCGTGTAAGGGTTGGGTAGCTGCCATAATAACACATACACACTTCACGGTCCTCCCTGCAATTTTGTATTGTTTCAAGTTCTGATTACCCCTAAATGTTGACACACATATATCAGGTATAACTCTGGAGGACTGTGATCATCGAACAACTTTATGATCACTGCCTCTTCATCTGCTATACTGTCACCTTTGCTTTAAGGAAGTACTTGCACTTCAAAAGAGGGGAATCTTTCACCCAACATTGTTGAAAGCGAGTCAGTATCATAAGCCTGAGCTTCTGCTCTGGTAACTAAATACAATGCTTGACAAGTCTCCAGAAACTGCTGACCATTTAATAAAAAAAATAAAAAAACTGGTCAGTAGTATTTAACAGTTTTTAATCAAATCGCAAATTCCGGGTCTGACATTCCACTTTGGCTGGCAAAAAGATGCAGATGTCAAGTCAAAGGTCATTGGTCAAGGCAGCCAAGCATAATCAAGTAAGCAGCCAGAATATTATCCATCCAGCCATCTTGCCTGTTAAGTTGTTCCAATTATGTCCAGGGTATCAGAAGTAAAAGCCAAGGTCTACACAAAAATTGCCTTCCAAAGGCCAGGAATGGATGTCTTCTGGCAACAAAAAGACATGATATATGCACCTCAAAAAAAAAAAAAAAAAAGAACTGGCCATTGCTGCATAGAAACATCCAGTAGGTGGGAATTTCTTTTCTTTTTCTTTTTTTTTTTTTTTTTTTTTTTTCACTTTTGTTTTTAGGAATGTATTTCTATGTTGAACCCATTGAACAGTGAATCACTGATGATGGCTGTGTAAAATACACAACCCCAAAGTTAAAATACACATGTATCCCCCCCCCCCCTCCAGCTTCTATAAGGACTACATTTCCTTTCCATTTCTGTGATTTAATGACCATGTGACACCCTCACCATCCAGGTGTGCATGTATCATTTCTGTAAAACACAATGTGTTTTCAATTGCTCTCTTTACTGATTGTTTCCCTTGATTTTTATGCAGACAAAGGTTCAATTCGACAGCCAATTGTAGTGTTTCTTTACACTTTGTGTAATGAAAGTTCACTGGAGGGATGGTTACTATCAGAAACGCAAATTGTTTGTAAACACACTTAAATTCTACCTGGTACCAGGCCTGACCATTCCTACTTCCATTAAGAGTGTACTTTGCATTTCATGACCAGTTACCCTTAGTACACTAAATGTTGTTTTTACCTCCAGCGGTTTTCAAGATACTACATTGTAAATTTTCGAAGGCCAAAACAATCTTGCCCTGATCTAAGGTAAATTATGAAGGCTACTCATGAAAATATGTGTGTGTAGCTGAGGGGACGTGACGTTGATTGCTAACAGGACAGGTCAAATCTTACGTGACGTTGATTGCTAACAAGACGGGTCAAATCTTAGGACAGTCCGTGTTCAATGCAACTGAAATATAATGTAAATAACATTCCCTTCATATGGAGCGCCAAGGGTGCTTGGGACATTTTCAGAATGTGAACGTGCAGTTGGGACCAGTGTTTTCAATATTATAGAAATATTTTCGTTTAAGTGATGCTGAAAATTTGTACTATTTACATTCCTTCAGCATCCTCTCCTGTCAAGAAATTAAGGAGTGGCACCTCAGGGTCATGAGAGCCAAAAGAATATCGTGCCTTATGCCTGAAGATACTCTCAGACCGAAAAAAAAAAAGTTTCCAGGAACCCCAAATAGTTTGAAACCCTAGGGTAGCCTGATAGACCAACCCTTCCCTCAAAAGTAAACTTTCAAGCAGACTTGAGCAACAGTTACTGTGACCTAATCAGGTACATGTAAATACAACGAGCTGACGTCAAACAAGGTTAACTTTGTTTGCATGTAGCCAGGACAGTCAAGCGCTCCTGGGTGCCAATCCTCACCTATTTATGTGTATTCCACTGAAATATTCACACTCCGGTAAACTGCACCAAATGTATGGGCCTATTTTACAGACAAAATTGCTGTGTACTCCAGTATTTGTTCACACACCAGCAGCAAGTTCATGCATACAGCCAGTTCTGTGTCTGTCCATCAGCCCACTGCAGCACTTCCCCAGCAAAGCTTTGCATTTAACAGGCCTACCTCATACCATGTCACTTACCACCTTCACTCCAATCAGCACCCATATTCTAGTATATGCCAACTTTTGTGGGACCTTTAAAAAAATTAAAACTAGAGAACTGTGCAATTCCTGTGCAAAGCTGACTTTTCATGCACAGACTGAAGTGGTTCCGTGACCTTCTGAATGATATTGAGGTCACTTGCGTTTAAAAACAACCATTATTGTTTGCATTAATTATCAAAGTCTTTACCCACTGAGTTCAGGAGTCATCATTTTCATATGAAGTGACAGGGTCCACTATTACCATGATAGATAAGCCAATATGTCAGTTTGGCCTTTTGAAATTACTCAAGGTCAAAATTAACAACACAAAAAGAAACCCCATGGACACTTCCCTCAAGTATTTAACGGGAACCTTAGGACTAGGATCCACCATTACCGAAGAGGAAAAGGTACATTTTCAACAAGTTTCAGCATTATCTGAGAGGCAGTTTTGCAGAACAAGTCGATTTCGAAACATCAAAAATGTGAACTACCGCTGAAAATCCCAATTGACTTGCACAGTAATCAACACGAATGTATACATTAAGTACCCAAATTGAAAATTTTGTCAACAATCAGGGATCCACAGTAGTGCCCCCTTGTGAACATCTTTTATTTAACCCTTCCATCAGAAATGCTTCCACCTAGTTTTAGCATAATTTTAATGACAGTTTTGAAGAAGTGGCAAAAACACACACAAAAAATCATAAAAAAAAAAAGAGAGAAAAACATCATATCACTACCTGTTGAACAAATTAAGGTCTAGGGGTCCTCAGAAGTATTCTTGTGCAATTTCAGCACAATTAGCCAAGTGGCTTTTTGAGATTTTTAAAGATTTTTGTGGGTAAATAATAAGTAAAATGAAAAAAAAAAAATCACGGGGGGGGGGGGGGGGGGGGAGGGTTAGTGTGACCATTTGAACAAACTTTGTAGAGACCCACTCAAGGTAAATCCCCACTAGGTTTGAAGAGGATATAGCCAAGCGGTTTCAGCGAAGAAGCAAAAAAATGTAAATGTGAGTGGATCACAATGAACTAACCATGCTGTAAGATCTGCTGACTGGCAAGTAAAATGAGCTACAAATGTCAAAATATCCTACAATTAAGCACCTTTTTCATCACATTAGAGGCCTACACAATGTTAAAAATCTGAATACAGAAAGACTACTCATTTTGCTGTAATTTTACCAAATGTACAGGGCATTCACTGGAGGAATACAGTATGTGCCTAAAATACAGTAAAGGGATACCACTTGTATCACAACTATTATGCACCAATGTTAACTCTGTGCTGACTGCAGCAAATTAGACACCTGAGCTTAAAATAATCAGCTGACAGTCACAGTGGCCATTGTGTATATAAATAGTAGCACCTCCAGGAGAGAACACCTGTAGGCATGTTGTGTGTACATGGAGACCAGCAGGTCTGATTTCAACCACTGGCCTCATTACAAAACCATTGTGTCACAATACAAACCACATCCATGTGTAAACTTGATAACCTGCAATGGTGTTGCTGGGCTGTCCACTTGAGGGGGCTCAGCTGGGCACCATAATAACCTGTCCAGACAGGTAAAAACATTTCCATTTCCCAGGACCCCCTACCCATGCTGTTCCCGGGCTCTTCACTCTTTCATCATGATCAAGTCAGATTCCGAATTTGGGTTTACATGTTTTAGGCCAATCTACTGGCACACAACTTTTTGTCAGTAAAGACTACCAGATAGGGTGCATGTCATCGATGTCACCTGCCTCTTATTTTCATCAAATATGATGCAAGTTGACTCCTTTAATAGCAGCTTTCCTAGACACACTCTGTGTGTATCCACAATGCTGGAGGAAAGCTGCTGACTTGGGTCCCCAGAGGGTTAAATATTGCGGGAGCTGGAGCCAGTGCTTCACAATATATTTTTGTATGTTCGGAATGAGCGGGACTCGAACCTGCAACCTTTGGCACCAGTCGCCTAGCTGAAATGGGAAACGCTATTATCCACTCGACCAAATCCCCATTCCTAAAAAGAATGGTTCAATGGAGGTAGTTATGTGTGAGTGCCATATCAACACAGTATCTTAGCCTGGACATGCTTATCAGGCATGAGGAGTCAGTAATAAGTGACCTCCTTTACATCCATCAATATGTACATAAACTGTGTGTCGGTAAAAGCAAGAAACACTCGTACTGTGTTCACACTACCATTGGGTATTTTTTTCCAGAAGTAACATCTAAATAAAAGTACGTTCAGATAAAACTTGAATGTGCCGTTCACACTGCAATGTTACACCCAAATATTATCTCAATGCACTGTGCATCTGGCTTTATTTTGGCAGGTTTGTACATGCATCTGAGCATTCTTTGCGAGCATTGCTAGTTTTGTTTGTATTAGCATTTCTACACAAATTAACAGGCCATTTTGAAACTTGCAGCAGCTTTTTGCAACTTTCATGTATCGCAGGTCACAGGTACAGAATCTCCAAAACTTAATCCCATGCACATATAATCGTAATCTGTCGTGAAAACTAGCCTATGTGATCCATTAAGCAAGGCCTGCATGCGTGCGTCACTGCAAAGCTTGATTAAGATCTGTTTTCTCATGCGCAAATCGCATTTTCTTCTTGTTGACAAACTGCACAAATACACTCAATACACATGTTGATGTGACACAGGAACTTGATAATGCGATGGTGAAAGGCACAAGCAACAAGTATTGCATTCTGTAAACATGCATTTGCAACTTTCACTCCTGCTGGGAAATATTTGAATGTGGTTGCAACCGTGTAACATCCATATAAAAATCCACCTCCCCTGCCAGCATTTTATCCATGACAGAACATTCATACTTTATTCAAATTATTCAAATGCGAGCTTAGTTTGAACAACACATGCAGATTTTCAAAAATAAAATTTTGGTAAAATTTTGCAGTGTAAACAGGGCACAAAGCAGCAAAAAGTCCAGTGACCCAATGACGGTGGCTTGGACACTGTGCTTTGTAGGAAGTGTATAATGTGGGCCATATGGCCTGCACATGGTATCAGGGCAGCTGAGCTGGGGGCCTGATAAACACAGGTTCTGGCTGTAGCATGGCGCCCAATGTAGGAGGGTCTCTGAGCTCCAATCAGCCTCTCTGACATCAAGTCTCTGTCAGCACTTCCTCTGGATGTTTTGCTTTCTTCTGTATGTATAACTAACATTACAGACACATTTAACAGGTTGCCTTCCTCTGAACATGAAGCCCATTAAACTTTAAAGAACAAACCCTCCAGGCATGAACACACTGAAAAGATGAGTAGCTTGGACAGTCCACAGAGAGCTATCTCTGTGGCCTTCAGCTTGATGGGATAGACATTTATAACCTGTCTGCCTGCTGCCCCAAAGCTTTCAACCCAACAGGTCATGACATTTCTGCTGTTGTCATCCCTAGGTCTGTGAGCAGCCTTTGAGCCCACAGGGATTACCAGCTGCCTCTTTGGCAGCAAAGTTATGGTGATAAGTGCAGCAAGCTGAAGGTATTATATAAGACTGTTTAATTAGAGCTGGAGGTAAAATGATATGAGCAGTCAGCTTATCCACAGGGAAGTAATAAGAGGGGATGACAGTGACACTACTCACTGCTAAAATAATACCATGCTCATACAGAACCCTAGACAGGGGCCCAGCAACAAACCCTCCATGTCTACATCCACAGAAAGGGGGTATCAACTTTCTCCTGCTGCAGGATGACAGAAGTGGGTCAAGCTAAAGCTCTTCACCAATGCCTTGACTCAGTCCATCACGCAGAATATCAATGGAATCAAATCCCATTATGTTGCCCTTTCTTTCGGGCTTCAAATTTATCGTGTGTTAGCCTGTGCACCATTTATGTTGAATGAACAAGGCCAGCTCCACAAGTACCACACTGATCACGATATGTGCAGTTACATGTCCACTTGTCCATGCATAAACAAAAGCCAGTGACAGGCAAGATGTTTTTGACCGCTGGCCAGAGACAGCTTCAAGTGTGTGCTTGCCTGGTTCTAACATGTGTACACATGATCCGTGTGATGCAAATCTCAATGACCTCCAGGTCAGTTGTGTACAGTAAACAATGCCCTGTACACCCAGGTACCTCAGGTGACGCTCTGCCTAAACACGGCCTGAAGTTTCACTGCACACAGAACTCATCATCTCTGATGATCCACTCTTTCTCAAGTTTGACAGCACAGATGTCCATTAACATTTCTCCTTCCCTCACAACTTTTACTCACCAGTGACGCTCCCGCGCATCCTCGTGTGCGTACCAGGAGTTTCCACGGGTATAGTCCCATTTGGGGTGTGTAAGAGCAAAGCACACGAAATCAGCCTGAAGACCCCAAGAAGCACAGCAAACACCCCACTTCTGGGTGCCATGTTTGCCGCCCGGAAGTCCTTCCTCTTCTGAGTCACACTCTACAAGCAAGACTGTGTCTTCTCCCCCTGTACAGCTGTGTCAGGGTTTCTTCTGGCTTGCCCCAGGGGGTCAACCAATGGCGTTGCTGAATTTTGCATGAGTGCCACATGAGCACCTTGTAGTAGCTGGGCGCCTTCACAACCAGGTCACTTACTACTGCAGTCACAAACCAATTACTACACAGCTTCTGGAGGGCCTGGTATCCACAGAGACTTGCTCCTGTCACTCATCCACTCCAACGCAACTCTTGCAAAGGCAGCGTTTCTGCGGCAAGCAAATTTAGCATGGGTGTAGGCAATCATGTGCAACCTGCCATGAAGCCCCACTTTCACTCCCGATCGGCCAGCGCTGCACCTCTCCTATTGGAAGCAGGCATCTTTTGAATAATGCTTTCAATCAACACCATGGGGCTATCACTTTGTACACAGCCAGGACAATACTCCTACAGCCCAGTGTACTGTTACCCTTTGGCATCTTGCCAAAAGGCAAATGACCCATGCGTCTGCCTGGCCAGGGGTCCACACTGGCCCAGTCCTGACCAGTTGCCAGGCAAAGCCTGTGGGGCAGGATTTACCTGGAGATTAAGGCATCTTAAAGCAAATCATGTAATCACAGATAACTGTGTTGCAACTAAAGAAAAAAAAAGTCCCCTAAGTTTTTTTAGCGAGTACTTTGACTGCTCAATTCAAGTCAGTGTGGTCCATCCAGGTATTTTTAAGCCTTGTGGGGTATCCTAACCACCATTGCTGGCATTTTATAAGTAGAATACAAGTTGAGGTTTGCAGACAGCTTTAGTTATCACTAAAATCCCCTCAGGGACACACTTAATGGTGGGAATTCAACAGTTGGTTACAATGGGAGGTGTAAAGATCATGGAGTCACACCTTTAACCCAGAAGAAGCCACCATAAAGTTCAACTGGCACAAGATATGAATAGGAGATGTCACAATTACCAACTATCTGTGTATTCAGCCAAATACACAATACAATACACAGAATTCTTCTGGGATAGAGATGTGTATTCCCCTTGGATTGCATGTTAAATTAACCCCAAATTAAAGGACTACTTTTAAAGCTGCAAAAATACAATTTAGGCCTATATGAACATTTGAGCTATGTAGATAATTTTACCACACAATTCTGCTGTTTCTGCAACAAGTGGTTTTAAAGTTACTAAGCTGCAAATTACAATGAAAAGTAATGGGAATACACAACTCTAGCTCTGAATGACTGAAATCCCCTCTCCAGGAGAGCAATAGAAGCTTCTGTTGTTGCTCTACGCTATTGGAAAAGTTGCGTTCCATGGGGTACTGGATGACTTTTCAAAGGAACAGACAAAAAAAATTGGTTAAGATGCCGCCCAACAGAGGTCACTTACGTGGGCTGGTGAATGCTTTGGCAGCCACTTAAGACATTACTCTGCTATTCAGAAAAAAAAAAAAAAAATTCTCATGGTAAATCAGTGTTGCCTTCTACGCGAGACCTTATAGAAGGACCATAGTTGGGTGGTCTTCAACCTCCATGGTAAAGTCTGCTCAAAGAGGCAAAACACAATGACCATTGGTACATCTGATGTACTCTGATTATATTCAGAGCTACTTGACCACAAAAGGAAACCCATTATCAATTATAAAAATACTATATATTGGGAATAAACTACCCGTTCTCTTGAAAACTTTCTGCAATGGCAATGTCCCCCCCCCCCCCCCCAACTTTTTTTTTTAGTTCAATGCCTATATCCCTGATTTTTGGCATGTTATCAATAAAGTAAATACATCTCCCTCTCTCCCCCCCCCCCCCCCCAAAAAAATTATGGAAAATTTAAAGACAAGGAGATGTTCAGATTCCTTTACCAACAAACATATGGGAATATGTTTAGTGCCAAGAATTGATTAATAAGCTGCAAATACCAAAGAACAGGATACTTGAAATCTTATTCAATAAGATTATATGATGCCAACAAATAGGCTTCATGAAGAATTAAAGATACTCAAAATGGTGGACATACTTCAAATGAAAGTGCATGTACTTCAATTCAAGCATAAGTATCAAAAACTGCCGAACATATTCAAGAATTTCTTTACATCAAATATACATGTTCATGAGCATTCTACAAGGTTGCAACAAAATTTATTCATGCATAATGTGAGCACACAAAATGGTAAAAAAAAAAAAACTATCATATATTATGGTGCCCGTATACGCAAAACTGAATTTACGTTTAAGGGAAATTATGAAGCCTATTTTTTTTAAACAAAAAGTAACTGAATGCACATAATTTATTGTTTTCAAAGGTAAGATCTGCATGGAAGTTAATTGACAACTGAACTGATATATATGAATTGAGACTGTACTGCAAGATCAATAATATTTATAAACGACATTGTCACTGAACATTAACTAGTGTAACGAAGGTATTTATATGGGTTCCAGCCAGATAAGCTGAGCTTTTTCTGGAACCCACTATATATGTATGTATACATTATGTATTTATGGGAAATAAACTTACTTCATTCAATATTTACTCAATCCACTGAGCACTCATATAAGCAGCAGCTGTGTGTATACTGATTTTGATTTTTCTTTTTGCCCTTTTTGTCTCAATTTCCCCCCTTAATGCATTATCCACATTACTTGCGGTATCATTAATTTCTGCTGCCTAAAACTATGACAATAAATCCAGTTGCCCTTCAGGACAAATGAATGCTAATTAACTGCAACAGTTTGTCCAATAAACATGTGTCTTTAAATATCTGGAACAAAATCACACTACACATAAAATCCAGGATATGGCCATTATAACTTTATTTGCCAGATCTAATACTAGGAAGTCCCAACAGTACCCTACTAATGCATAATAAGTGATTTATCAGGCTGTTGACCACACACAATGGGCTACCAGTGGCATTGAATCAATTGCCAGTTAGCTACAATGTCATAGCCACATAAATCCCATTTCATTATACAGCATTATGCAATGCATAGTACATCAAATTGGGCTCTTTGTGGACCTTGAAGGCACAGCATGAAAATTCATAACGCTAAGGTGTGTGGATAAAAACTTTGGCCTGCATATGAGGTACCAGTGCACCTATTGTGTCTGCAGCAGAAATGGTATTCTTTGAGAGGAGGTGGCCCGGTCAACTCTGTTTCATCTGTCACTATTTATTTGTCAACCTGTATGCTTCAGCTTACACAAGCTAAAACCCTTTTAATGTGGTCCAAGTCATTAGTCAATCCTTCAACCTCTCTCTTAATGATTGTGTGCAGCAATCTCATTCTCACAAGTAATCAACGTCAATGTAGATAGAGGTAAACCAGTCACCAATTCTGCATAAAATGAGCTATACACTGATAGAAGGTGGAACTTTTTGAGCGACCCTTTTTCAATTGACTTCTCCATTTCATCTTAACACTGTTTAGTCATGAAACATAACTGTCGGAACAACCTTAAAACCCTGCAGCCATGGTGAAAATATGATCACCCTCGGTGATCCTGAAAATAGGTCAAGGTGGCTGAATGTCAACCTCAGTCAAGCTTGAACTGAGACACTTCTACAGTACAAGGCTCATAAAAGTAGGCAGCTCAATTTGTTCAAAAGTTTTGCATCCACAAGTGTGTTAGACAGACATGACAGTGACAATATACCAGCAGCCAAGAAGGCTAGACAGAGGGGGGTGGGGTGGGGTGTAACAAAAAACAAAAAAAAAAAAAAAAAACCTCATGGAACTTCTACACTGAATTAACATTGTTGCAACTGCACACTTGATATTTTCAACCCAACAAGCAAAAAATTGAATAAACCACCAATTGGCTGCAATAAAACAGCAAATGCCAAGTCCCAAATGCAAGACTATTGGACAGTAGTCCCCTTCTTAAAAAGCCATTACAGGTGCTCCAGAAATATGGACTGAGTAGACAGGTGGCCACTCTTGAGAGTGGGGAGGTGAAATCAAATGAAAGTACCAACTTGTTGCATGAACAAACGGCCTCTGTTGAAGGAGTGGCCTCTCACCAGGGGGCCTTACGAGTGGGGGACCACTCTATTGTACATTCAGATTGAAGAAATTAAAGCAACTGCACAAAGCGACAGAACAATATGGACATGTAAGGCCCACAATGGCCACCTGTCAAGGTCAACTGTACTGACATCAGCAGTGGAAAGTCTGCACAAGGCAGGCACACCCTTGCTTGGTAATTTCTGTTGAAGCTCTCACTAATTTGACTCCAATTTTCATGTCCACTGTATATCTCTTCAGGATGTAACTTTTTTTTTTTTTTCAGTAAGCCTCTCATTTTGAGGTAATTTTGATATGGCATGAATCGATACTTGAGTGAGATAGAATGACTGCCCTGCAAAGCCAGCTTCCCTCCAGGTATCTGTCACTAACCCCTTTCTTCTCAAACCCTCTCTCACTTTTGCTTACTGCTGGTTGCACCTCAGTTTAGCTATCTTCTGACCCTGTAAGCCTACATAACATGCATTTCATGTACATTGCTTTCCACCCTCTTTCACAGGGCTGTCCAGTGTCAAAATTAAAAAAAAAAAAAAAAAAAAAAAGCCTGAAAAATTCCTCAACAATGCTATCTCTAAATGAATCCTAAAATCAAACTTCACTTCTCCCAAAAAAATAATTTTCTGGAGAATGTATACAGTGATTTTTGAAATACCCAGTGATTTTTTATGTATGCCAGGAAAATCAATAATTCTTAGCATGGGAATTCTGATTCAAATTTAAAAACTGCAGAAAAAAAACCTGGCAATCACCCTAAACTCATAATCACTAATGGTGGTTATCGCTGAACATTCTGGCTTTGTGGCAGTTTTGGTCAAATTTCCCATGCCCCACATGATGGCCCAGAAGTTTTCAGATGTTTGAAGGGGTTTTCCATTTTTTATTTTCTCAGATTCTTTTCTTGTGCACACAGGTTTGCCCATCATTTAAATGAAGACAGCATATAAACTGAGGAATTCTCTGGTGAGGTTCAACAGATTGGGTAAAGAACGTGTGGAGCACATTGACAGAGCAAGTTTGGTGCCCATGTAATCTGAACCAAACTGCAAGAGATTGAAGTGATCACTTTCTTCCAGCCTTCAAAAAGAAGACAAGCCAACAGGCAAGGGTTTCCAGACCTCTCCACACTTACACTGATGAAAATGACAAGTGAGATGAAAACCTTGCTCATTTTGTCATACATATCTGCCAGCCTGTGGGTCTGACAATTGAGCTTGAACCAGCCCCACTGTCCACAGAATACTTGACACCAACAGAGAACCCCTACAACACTGACCAGACAGTTATGGGTGTGTTCAGTGGGCAGAACATTTTGCAGTATTCTGTACTTCTTTTTGTTTCAAAGCCAGTGCTCACCAGTGTTATACTACACAGAACTAGGTACAGGTATAATTCACCCAATCTGTAGCAATTACATGTCATTGCCTGAGAATTTAATGAACTCCTTAAAAGACATCCATACAAGGTCATGGCCTAATGTGCCTGACATGTTATCACATTATGACTGTCATTGTGATCATGACTAGCTGCAGGGACAAGGCTGTCAACACAATGGGACAAAAACTTCTGACTGGACCCCTGTGGAGGAAGCCAGGTGACCTGGTCATCCTTGCACACATGGCCAAGCCTGGCAGACATGACAGGAGTCTCACGCATGGCCACTGAATAATTTACTCTTCTTTTCCGAACAAGACAACCTGTGATAGTTACAGCACTGACCCTTGTCTCAGGAGACAGAGCCTGCTTGGCAAGTTGAACTCTGTCAGTGCTAATGGGAGAGCTTGCAATTTTATCTGTATTTGGCTGAACACACAACCCAATACACAAAATTGTTTGCAGGCTTGAAGTGTGTGTTCCGATAAGATTCTATGTTAAAGTAACATTCAATAAGTTGATAGTTTTGCAGTAAAAGTTATCAAATTTACAGGAATATATTACCTCTATACAACCATTTACTACAAAGAACTTGGTGTTTCAAGGTAGTTTTAAAGTTGCACAGGTGCAAAATAAAAGAACTGTGAAAATTTATACACGTAAAAAAACAAGCAAATTACAGTAGTCCAGGTTGGCATGCTTTGGCTGCATTGTGCCCAAAGCACACAAAGGAAAGCTGTTGACTGTCAAAAATGTGGCACTGAAAGAGTTAATTCAGTCTTTCATCTTAAAACTGAAAGGTTATTAATTCTTTTCAGAAGTCAGCATCCGCAAAAAGATTTGTTTTAAATATTGAACTGTTGGCATGGACTTCTGTTGTTTGGTGTGTCCTTTGTAGTAATTGTCTTCTCAGGGCAGATATTGTTTGACGATGAAATGTCAAAAATAGCAACTACACTGCCTCCTACATTTAATTCAGTGTACTTTCTCCTATCTGGGCAAAGCATCACCACTTTGCCATTTTACATATTCCAAAATGTAATACATGTATATTGTTAAATGTACGTCATAATTAGACACTGACTGTCAGTATTTTCTTTGTGACTGTGAAGAAGGTCACTCACTAAGCTGTTTTCATCTCACAGCTGTTAGCAAAAACAAAGTTAAATATATATCTTCAACTTGATGGATCCACAAATAAAACTTTTAGAGAATGAATAATTAGACATTCTTTCACTGCAACAGATAAATTCATTTTTCTTTTCATTATCCACTTGACCTGGTTTGCTTACATAATCACAAAACTTGGTAATTATTTAATCGCAGGTACTTCCTCTGACATGAAAGGAATTGGTAAATAATTGTATTACCTGCACCGGATATATAGCCATGTTATTGTACACAATTGTCTGGGATATACATGTACCTGTCTGCCCCAGATCTTGGCAATGTAGTGAAATATCTATCTGGACTTGTGTCAATGTGTGGGAGGAGGGTTGGGGGGGAGGGTGAGCAGGAAGGAAGCGAGATATACCCCTTTGTGCAATTTACCCCAAATTAAAGACATGAATAGCATTACACAATGCATGCAGTAGGTACCTGGAGGTTTCTGTCTGGAGGGAATCATCTGATGTACATCAGGTGGGTTTGTATGTAACATGTTTGGCCATGATAATTCTATTCACTGGCCAAAATGGACTAACAGATATATTGTCGAAAGCGACTCAACAAATCATCGAGCACATGGACTTTTTGATTGTTTACCACGATTGTACCTGTTTCACGGATACCTGGAGGCAGCCCATTTAAGCTGAGCAATACGTCCCAGCTTCAGTTGCCAGCTCACCTGCTACTGGTTACTCTACTGTTGTTGTACCCCAAAGGCCAGTATTCCCAGGGGCTACCTTATTGTCTCTAACTCAATCCCACGTATATACCAACTGACACAGCAATCAGTCATCCTGGCAGTAAATTGATCAATGCTAGTGATATACCTCAGATGTCTGCCTGCACCCATCATCTCGGCCACTTCTTAATGCTGCTATAAATTTGATCTCAATACCTACAATGCTTCCAAATCCCTGCAAACTGAGACGGAATCACCTGGTATCATTCATTCCTTGCTAAATGCTGGTCTTTGCTGGCTTTGTCAATTTATGGGATAGGGTACAGACACACGACCACTTTTGCCTGCAGTCTACCCATGGGCAGACGGGGGGGGGGGGGGGGGGAGAGAGAGAGAAGAGGGGGAAAGGGGAGATCCCAGAATGCTGACCAGTACAGGTAATTTTGGCCTGGTACAAGGTATGGAAAACAAGAAAATTTAAAAGTAACTTGGGACACTATGAAGTACAGAGCATATACAGGCTTCCAGTATGTCAGCGCAGTAAATAATGTCTAGTGTGCCTGTGCAGAGTACCCCTTTGCTGCTTCACAAAGAAAAATATGATGAGCAGAGGGCAGAGATATAGCCCTGAGATGCTCCAAGTCTCTGGATAGAGTACCAGGTCTCCTGCTTTCTTGGTCATATGGATTTCACTGTCCTGCATCATCAAATGAACAGGACTTCCCAGGTTTATACCATTTTCCAGCAACCATCTAGTTTTCCGTGTTGTACTGCTTGGAGCTTTCGCCCTTATCTTCATTCCATGTTTTACACTATTTGTCACCCTGTTGAGCTCCATATTTTGGGTTTGCAAACTACCATCCCTGTTGTCCAACCTTTTAAGATTTGCTATGACACCAGTCATGCAAAGTTGAGCTTTACCCCTGTTCTGCATACTCTTTTACAAAAACAAAAACACTCTGGTAATTAACTAAATCCACTCTGATAGAAGACTGAGTCAACAGTTTTCCTTAGCGTGCTCTGGGCACAATGCACCCAGAGCATGCCAAGGAAAGCTGTTGACCATGGGCATATAATTTGGAATGATTTTCCATACAGGTTTCATAGAAAATTTTGAAAAATAATCCCTAAATTAGTCAAACACAATTTTGCAGACGACATTTTGAATTAGCAGGAATAATGCAGTATTTCCTAGCCAGTAGTGATCAATATATGAAGTACTGAGCCCTGTCTGGCTCAAACGGTCAGGTGGGTAATAACATAATGCCAGAGTAATAATAGATGCAAACACATTGAAGGCAAAGCCATTTGCTGAAATTCTGCACAACCACTTTCTCCCTTTACAGAACTTTCTTTCGCTGTCAGCTAGCTCTCCCATGAACACATGAACAAGGTCTGGGCAATGAGAAGCTTAGCACCCGAATACACCTGCTGGCAAGCCGGGCAGCAATAAATAGACTGGAAGCACCAGACAGCTGACACACTATTACATTTGCAAATTACTTCACACAATTTCCAGTATGGCTTTGCATGGCCAATTGTTTTCACAGGATTTCCTACAAGTAAGCAATTAACCCACAGTATATATGTTCCCTTGTGTCCTGACCATAAAATATGGAGAGAAGCCCGGCTTCAGTGGCCAAACTAAAAACCTCACTCTGGATAATTTGTGTGATTCTCATGTCTCCTTCACATGTAGCTTGCACTTCCACACCTGTGGCTCAGCTCTCAAATGGGACTATTTGGCACACCTCCACGACAGTAATCTAATCATTGCTTGGTTTTTGTTGATTATAGTCAAGTTTGGATGGGTCGTGTTAATAATGGATCTTGTATGGAACGGCTATGTGCCTAAAGTGGAGCGACACCAAGGGTGAGAAACTGGAAGACGCCAAACATTTCACTTTTATATGGTCACACTACGTGACCTGCCTTGCTGTCCTTTCGTCTTAGTTAAGGTACACCATACCATCCTTATGAACTTTTTGACTACTAATGATTTTTTTAAATGACCCAGAGATAGAAACATGAGTGAATGCCTCCCAGATGTCTTTCCAGAGATCAATATAGTTTTTTTAAGCATAGATATACACAAGGCTGGGCATCCAGATGCTACATAAAATGTACCAGTTTGCCTACTGTGAACTAAAATTATCAGGGACTGCGTCAAGTGTTGTGTCCAAGGCCAAAAATCAGGTCACTACGCTCTCCTATCTAGACTGGTAACATCATGTAAGTTGCCACTTGTTCAAACTATCACCACCTCCTCCTTTCCTACGAAAACATCTGATGCAGCAGTATGTGAGAGGTACGATACATTCAGCCTGTTCTCACCAGGAAAGTAGAGCACTTTATTTCCCAATCCAAACTGACTTCTAGTTTAAGTCGGTCATCTGTTCTCACATGCAGAAAAACACAGTGTTTTATAACCTGTGAAGCACTTTGTAGCACAGCCACCTCAGGAGGTCGAGTTAAGATTTTCGAGGTGGCTTGGATTTAGAATAAAGTGCATCAGATCTGCCATGAGAACACTTGAACTTTACAAATTGCTTCTCTTACAAGTAGTTTTGTGCATGGTCATGACCTCCTTCCAGACTTGTAAAGATGAAAATGATGGCAACGTGTGCATAGATTGACATTACTGCTGATGAAAACTACAAAATTATGATTCACTCAGTTAATGTCAGCATATTTTGGGGAGCAACACACTAAAGACCAAATTAAAACAGAAAAGATTTGCTTCAAAGCATATCTGTCTGTGCCTACAAAAGAGCCCTGTATATTCAATGAAAGTACAAAATCTACATGAAAGAAACCATAAAACTTGAGAAACAAGAGGCCCATGGGCCTAATGCTCTGCTGACCACCATCATCAAAAAGATGTTTTCTGAAATGTATTCAATCCACTAACCTAAAAAAAATCATCAAGGTTAGCCACAAGTTTGAGAAGTTTTATTGCATTCCAATGTCAGTACATGACTGTTGACGTTTGTTTGGATGCCATAACAATTATAAATATATGACAAGGTCATTCAAAGAGTAAAAATCAGATGATTATGGGTAGATGAGAGGTGCACAAGGTTACTTTTCTTTACAGGCACCCCCACTCTACCGTTATACAATGTATCATGCAATATCAAACTTCCACAAGATACACATTAGTGGCACATTTGGCATCACTAACCTTATTCTTTATCAAAATATTGAATTAAATCTACTTTTCTTAAGTACTTAATGCCCTTGAAAAATAGGTCAAGGTCATACAATCATTGAGTCATGGTGACCCAAAACGTAGGTCACCAAGTAAAGTTTTATATACAATATACTCGTGCAATTTTGATCTAGAGGCTCAATTCTCTTTGCCACAGATGTCCAAACTATACCCTACCATTACAAAATCACATCTTCCACAAACTGACAGGTCTGGTGACCTTACAAAAATAGGTCAAAGTCACTGATCTTACACAATATATTAGCATTGGACATGATCTATATATTCTATACATTTGGCATGTCTAATTCAATCATTTTTGAAATATGGAATTTTGTATCTGTCAAGACCTCTTAACTCATAATTTCTGCCAAATTACAGGTGGCACCACTAGTATCATAACCAACTGAGATTTTGACCTCTTCTACAACCCCACTACACTTAGATCAGCAAAGCTAAAAAAACTGTTGCAAAATAAGGCTATTGGCCTGAAAAAATACCAGGGTGAAGGAAGGAATTCTTGATAAAAATATCAAGGGTCAGCCGACAAACAAGTGCACTTTTCATTTCAACTTTGATTTACTTATGGGTCACTCCAGACACTCTAGCATGGACTGATGACAAAATGGTCACCATATGGCAGCATAAAAGTGTCATGTCTGACATGAGTACAAACAACAAATCCTAGTGATGTACATATATACATGTACTTGACTACTGATGACAGATCATGGCCTGTTGTATGTGTGGCAAATCAAAAATGTGTACAAGTCTGCTATTGTTGTTCCTAATTTGCATTATTTTAACGTCACTGACAGGGCCACACACTGTTCAGAGAGTGTCTGAGAGCCTAGTTCACCATAAAATTGATGATGGACAAACCTTAGGTTGTCAAGTCAGAATGGCACACCTACACATAACAGTTTTGAAAAAAGATATTCAACATCTTACTTTTTCAATATGTATATGTAAATCCAAATTGTGCATTTTTTGTTTGTGGTTCACTGGATGCAACTACAGCACAAATCATTGAATAGGAAGTTGGAATGACACCTTTACCTTCAATAATTTTGAAATTTTTCAAAATTTAAACTTTCAAGTGCCCCCAGTTTGCATCAATAAAAAAATTTACTTTTTCTTGTAGTTCATTGAATACGCCAATAAATTAAAGTTGGAGTGGCACTTCTACCTATGACAGTTTTGAAAATGTTCAATATTTAAACTTTTCAAGTGTCCCACACAATTTTTGCTTGTGGTTCACTGGATGTGGCTACAGCACAAACCTTCATATAGAAGCTTGGAATAGCATCTTTACCTATAATAGTTTTGAACATATTTTAATCCAGATTTAAATTTTCAAATGGCCCTAACTTGCATAATTTTGAAAATTTTTTAACAAAAAACAAAAAAAACCCCTTCCATTACAGGACCTATGAATTTCCACATACAGGATGGGATATATACATATACACAGCCTCTTCTGATGTATGAATCGGTAATACAATCAACCAGACCTAATGAGAAATAACACATGTACCTGGTAAGCTTAAGGATCATGACCTATAAATTCTCCAATCATCTTCCTCAAAGGCATTGTTCACATATCTTATCTTGCCCAGTTGAAGATCCTCAAAGGCATTGTTCACAATCTTATCTTGTCCAGTTGAAGTTTGCTGTTTTGACCATGAGGACTCACTTGGTACATGTAGTTGGCGCATGCATCCAGGATAACAAGCATGCTGAGAAAAACCCCAGACAAGATGCCATTCTTCCCTGCTTGTTTCATTTTGAATGACCATCTTCTCAGTTTGCACATTTCGTAGGATAGCATCTTGGTAATATTCTTGATGCAAAATGTATCAACATGAAAGTAGAACTGATACCAGCCATTTTCAAGACTTGACAGGGTGACCAGGCACACACGCCCACACATATCACCCCACTTCACATCCAGGAGGGTTGGTATGGGGTTTCCCTTACTGGCATACTGGGGATTTTTATTTACCGTACTGGCGTGCTGGAAGCCCTCTTGTTTGACGTACTTCGTACTATCCAAAATTTTGAAAGATTTTTTTTCTGTACTGTGTACTCTAGAAAAATAATTACCTGTACTAGCGTATCGAAACCCCCCTTACCCCCCTTCATCCAGTTGATACTGTGTATCGTTAGCAGATTGGAACTTTCACTATGATGACACTTTGTGCAGTACTTTACTCAGGTTTGAAATTTCTAAAACATGTTTGGTTTTCATATGTGGACACTCTGAAATCACAAGCAATAAGTTTGGAAGAATAAGCATTGTAAATGTGTCAGGAGAACAGGCCTGTTGAAACCCCACTATGATAACCGTTATCTGTTCCCTGCAAAATGTATGATATCTGAATATGTCAGATAAATCAGCCCCACAGCAAAAGAATCTGACACTAATTCCCCAAACGCCTGCGTCATTAAATGGATAAACTGGATATCTGAGTCTTGTTACAAGGAAGTTTCAATGTACTTGTACCTGGACCATGGCTGATAGCTGCAGCATATCCCCACCTGACCCACTTCATGTCCATACTGTGCAGCATGTAACTGCTCAGTGATCTTGGATCAAGCAGACATAATGGCATTTGAGCTACAAGAGACCTTCAGATGTGGCAGGCTCTTCACTTTGAACAGTAACTGTAAAAGGCAATTCAGAAACAGATCTATAGACCATCTACTTACTGAATAACACAAGAATGACATAATAACAACCTTTACAAGCACCCCACCCCCACCCCCACCCCAAAGGAGGGCAGGGTCTACCTAAATAATTAAGTTTTTCACTATCTGTAACTTTTGTCCTCACACACTTTCAAGTCTTTGGATTCATTTGACATAAATCTCATGGTCTGTGTGGCCCATCCAGATGAACTTTAGTCAGAAAAGAAAGCAAATTCTGTTGTAATGTACCTGATATAAATTTGGCAACTGAGACCTGAAATCCTTTCTAGCATAATGACCTGCTAGTAGAGAAAGAAATTTTTGTTCTTATTTTGAATACCAATCATGCCAAATTTGTTTATTTCAATTTCGATGGCTAGCTTGCAAGAGAACCGTTTCTTCATAATTTTCACTTGACCTCTACCTGCTGAACAAGGTCATGTGGTCTAAAAGACTGCTGCATTTGATCTTTATAAGCAACCATAAAATGCAGTATATGTGAGACCACTTAGCCCTTCGCAATCTGAGGCCCTCTGACCATGCATTAGCCAAATGCTAGTATTTCCTCAATTTGGCTTACAAAATATTGAAACAGCTAACTATTTTTGTGTGCATTATTAAAACGCCATGCCAGAATCTTTGTTAATTATGACCTGATCTTCAAATTTGGCTACAGATTTTTTCTTCTTTGAAAATTTTCTAGATGTGTCCCTTCATGATGTACTTTGGACAGAATCATAGGCCAGTACTGAAGAAACTCTCCTATCATTTGATCATTGACCACTGACCTGCTTTTTCTCTCTCCTGCCTATAACTTGAGAGGCACTTTTTTCTGTTCATTGCTTGAAAAATTATAGCTCAACTTTAATCATTCTGAGTTCAATGGAAAACTCATTAATTACTAAGAACACTTCCCCCTGTAATTGTTAATCCTTGACCTGTCATTTAAATTTCTTTTCACTGATTGAACATTTGGGGCACACCAAATACAAATTCAAATCATCTTCATTGAATTTTTCGCTGCACACAATCAGTATGACACATTACAGAACTGCCACAAGAGAGTTTTTTTCTTAATCCGGAGGTGATCCAGAGATACCCAGTTTAGTATCAGATTTTAGTCAGAAAGATCCACTCTATGAAACACTCCAAACTTGTAAATACCATTTCAGGAGCATTTCATTTTGTTGAAAAGTTAATTCCACTATATGTGTTTCAAAAGAGACACTCCTTGGCTGCTGAGAAATCTTCCAATCCGGAACTTTCTTTGGAACTGACCTTGTAACCCCCCCCAACACACACACACACACACACACACACACACACACACACACACACACACCCCACCACCACCACCACCACCACCACCAGTCTGCTCCCCCAAATGAGGCCAGTTACACCAGTTACAGCTCCTCATTCATCATTAGTCCACGTATCTATGTACTTGATATGCTGATCTCTGCACACAGCTTAACCTGTTACCTGTTCCTAATGACCTCCACAATATATCACCATCCAACAATTTAACAAAGGTAATCCCGTGTCTCTCAATGAATCCAGGCCAAATGTCATCAAGATACTTTCCCGTACCCCAGCAATTGAGCAATTACTCCAGTGCAGTGGATTTTTCCCATAAGGGGTAAGGGATTACCTGGCTCAGCTTTCTTCTTCAATGACTGCACCATCAGTGCCATATTATCAAATCGCTCAGACATGTCCATAGAGCTTCTGCTCTTCTGGCCTTGCCAGGCATACCATGGGGAGGGAGGCCTGCACAGTAATGACCCAATGGCTGTCAGACTGCATTGAGGCTCTCCTTCTCCTGATCCCCTGTCCAAGCATGACGTATTTATCCTCATTATAAGACTCACAGACTTCAGCTCTTGCTGGAGCACTAACTAACAACTATTGCCAAATGGTGGTCTTGCTGGACCTAGCCATGCCTGTGAGTGATAAGGTATGTATGCATTAAGGAAAGCTGTCCAAAAAAAACGTAGATCTAGACCCACTGTCACAATTACACAGTTCCCATACACAGATAGGTACAAAAACAGCGCAAAAAGTCTGTATCCTTGCGCCCTACAGAGACAAGTTTTTCATAACAAATATATGGTAAGACAAATTTCTTTTTCCTTCTCCCTTTATATATATATATATATATATATATATATATATATATACATACATACATACATACATACATACATACATACATACATACATACATACATACATACATACATACATATATATATATATATATATATATATACATACATACATAACATATATGAATGTAGAATAATATATTGCTTGAGTTCTGGGACAATCAACATGTTTTCATCACATTGTGTTCATATGTACATGAGACTACATGAATATTGCAGGGCAGAATATCGACAGTCAATAAGTTTGGGTCCCTCCTGATTAACCATCTAATAGCCTGTTATGAAGTGGTGAATGTTCTATATACTCTTGGAATCTATGAATGAACTCAACACAGATTCAGAAAGACTCTTGATCTTTACTACAGCATCATATTATAATAATTAAGACAAAGTTGCAACCACAAATGACATGCTTTAGTTGTGTTTGTATATCATTTCAGAAATGACCTGAGTCCATAGGTACATGCACTGGTCTGAGTCCATGACAACACAGTCCAAACTCTTAATGGGTTCTCCAGGCAAGGGTACTACCCTATGGTTGACCCATTGTTCACTTCTGAGATGGTGACTTTTCCCTCTTGGGTCTCATGCTGGGCAGCCACACACTTTGTGGTCTTCAGTCAGTCAAACATACCGACTCTGTTTCCTCTCTGTTTGTGGACCTGCACCTGACTGTTTACAAACCTTTCATGGAAAGATCTACATGATTCCACATTTTACAGTCTGACTGAATCTTCACAAATTTTCTTTCCTGCAACATTTGACCACAAAAACACAGGAGTCTACAAATATTAACCCAACTCAAGTCTGTTTATGTAGGTCATTTCCACAAGCTCACAGTGCACTGAACAAATGAACTATGCCTTTACACATAATGGATTGAGTGACCTGTCAGTATTCAACCCCAGACTCACAACATAGCCACGCTACCAATTCCCCATTATATCAGTGGACCTTTTAAAATATCACTGTATTTCTACAACACACGACACACGTTTGACCTTGTCTCATCCAGGACACCAACTCCTTGCCATGCCAAAACAAAACTCAAATGCCCCAATAAAACTAATACAAAGTTCCTAATGTGAATGACTTGGCTGAATAAACTCCGACTCGGCAGTGTGAGACCGAGATGGTTAAAAAACCAAATAATCCACGTTTAAAGCAACCCACACAACCACTGGCTGGCGTAAAATGTCAGTACATCAGATGTAAACATATGGGACAGAAGCCAACTTGGCCAAAACTAGCTGTGGCAGCGTAACTTGATATGTACTGCCAGGAACATTGCCTTGATACTGTGTGTTGTCTTGCAAGTTGGTGGCCAGCAGTGAAATGTATCCTTCAGGCAGCACACAGGGTTCTGGGGGCCAGTCAGTGTACTGCTTTATGCTCGGCAGTTGGAATATGGGGCACACACATATACTGTGGGAGCAGTCTTCTTTTTAAATTTTTACTGTGCATCTTTGCCAGTGAAATTTTTGCCGACTAAAGTGACAGTGGAGAGCCTGCAGGAAATATGGGCCACTGTGCATGGGTTGGTGTCACCCTGTCTTTGCTGGGGTTTCTCCAGGCAGTACTCAGATTTTAGGAAATATAACTGAACTTCATAAATGTCATGGAGCTGGGGAATATCCAGAATTTATAAGCTTAAAATCTGGAAACAATAAGTTTTGATAGAACATGCAGTGCCATCTTTATTATTATTAAAACTTAAAGCTGTGTATAACATACAGTATTCCTCTCAAGTAAGAGCACCCTAGTCACTAACAGAATTAGAGCAAAAACAGTCACCTCCATTTTGGACAGATATTTTAAACATTTATGTTTGCCTGATGAGACACTGGTTACAGAACATCAACAACAAAAAATTACTGCCCCCCCCCCTCCCACCTTGGCTGAACAAGAAAAGTTTTGTACCGGCAGATTATAGCATGTTACTATAAAATGATGGTTCTGTTCTCAAACAAAAGGGACTACAGCATGTGTCTGCCTATTGTATAATATGGTTTCTGCACTATACCTTATCATCACTCTGAAGTTACTTTAATTTATGTCCTATGTTTAATATTTAAGTATAATACAAGCCATGATGGGCCCCTCTTTTTATTGCATGGGAAGGAAGGAAGGAAGGAAGGAAGGAAGGAAGGAAGGAAGGAAGGAAGGAAGGAAGGAAGGAAGGAAGGAAGGAAGGAAGGAAGGTGGGGGAAGGAAGAAAGAAAGAAAGAAAGAAAGAAAGAAAGAAAGAAAGAAAGAAAGAAAGAAAGAAAGAAAGAAAGAAAGAAAGAAAGAAAGAAAGAAAGAAAGAAAGAAAGAAAGAAACCCCTATGACCAGAAAATGTGGGCAACTACAAATATGTGCATTGATCAGATAATCTGTGAACTGGCAAGCTCAAATCAGCCATGAGGGAATTATACCCACTTCAATTTATTCTTGGGTCCAAATTTTTGTTGGGGTTACTACTGGCATCTTCAGTTTACACACACATAACTGAACTACTGATCATTGACTGCCTCACGATAGCTCCACCCACCAACACCTGATGGGGATTACAAGTGCAGGGAACAACGTCCACTTGTTTGAACTCCCACAGCAAACCTTGTGTGTCTTTTTATGCCAGCCAAGTGGCAGAACAATTACATTGGCTGCTTCTATGGAGGATTTTTCCCCCCAGGTGATGTTGATCCACTTATGCAATGCTTCCACAACCAACACAAAAGCTATAATGCTTGCCAATACATGTGATTCTTTCTTTGGCCGCGAAATTAGTCCACAGAAAACTAAACACTACATTGGTTAAAAGGTTACAAATGAACAAAGACATCCTTCATGCCAAATCTGACAAATTGGTTCAGATGCTGTCTTCTATTTGCCTGCTGACATGTTCAAATAAATGTTGTGTGGAATATATCACGCTTTACTTGGTGCAGTCATTACCGAACCTGCTCGGCCAACAGGCTGGACCTGCACTGAAAGATCAGGCAATCAACACCACTGGTAAATACTCTAGCATAACTTTAACCCCGGAGAACCTCATTTTCTACCCCCCCCCCAACATACACATGCTGCTAAAGTATCAATATGCAACTCCCCCCCCCCCCATTGAAAATTATCAGCAAACATCTGATGTCTTAAATTTTCTTTTTTTTTGGGGGGGGGGGGGGGCACCCAGGGTACTTGCACTGTATTAACCCTTTCCCCCTTAAACCGGCTAAATCCAGATGGTGGTCAAATGTCAGCTGCTTCAGAGTTTAACTAATTTCAACAGTTATGAACTAGAAGCCCATCATTGACTGCAAACCCCTTGGCCAGGACAGACAGACAGATGGACGGACGCTTAGATGACGACAATCCCCTTTCGGTAGGTCAAGGTTACTTCTGTTTGACCTAATGACAAAGCTTTGGTGCAAATGCAAAGGCAGAGATATCATGGCAAGGCCATTTTTCTTTAATACAGCACTGTGACCTAAATGTCACCCAGTGACCTAGTTTTCACTGGGTATCTAAGGCATCCTTAGGACCAACTGTCCTATATAATTGGTGCAGCTACAATAAATAATTTAATATTTGAGGATATCATGGTATGGCCGTTTTTCTTCAATGCAGCACTTGACCTAAATATGTGACCCAGTGACCTAGTTTTAAATGGGCACCTGAAGCATCCTTAGGACCAACTGTCATTAATAACTGAAGCTGCATTCAGCATTTTTTTAGATATTGTGTTAACAACATTTTTCTGCAATGTAGTACTGTGACCTAGTAATCTACTTTTTGATAGGCACCTGAAGCACCTCAATGGCCCTCTGTGATATAAATTTGGTCTCTGTAAAGTGAGTTTTTTGGGAGATATGGTGTTAACAAAGAATGTACGGACGGATGGACGCGTAGGTGACAACAATACCCCTTTGGCTTTTAGGGCCAAGGGGTACAAACAATTTGAGAATTGTAGATAAGACCTATCAAAATCACATGCCCCAGGTCAACAGGTCCTTGGCATGGGTTGGCCAACCCATGCCAAGGAAAGCTACTGACTTAGTCTTAATTCAAGGGGCAAAGCATTAAGCCCTGAATTCACAATCCTACTTTGAACATAATAGATAAAATAGCGTTAACAAAGTTTATCTGAAAGTAAAATGTTTTGATCTGATTTTACACCATCATTCGAGTTCCGGGGGAGAGAGGAGTGCAAGAGAGACACTGCGCTTATTCAAACAGGTGCCCTTATTGAGAGGAGTATGGTAACATGCCAGCAATTACTAGCTTTCCTTCCTGTGTCCATTCTGGGTGCACTGTAACCATAGTGTCCCACTGATAGCTATTGGCTCAGTCTCCAAGGATTAAACTGAAATTACCTGAATACAGCCCCAGTAGAGCTGTACTTGTATCCGAGCAAAAAAGACAGCTGCAAGAGCAGACCAGCCGAGAGTTATTTGGCTTTGTCTCTTGGTGCCTCAAGTTTCTTTTCTTATCTTGACTGGAAACAGGTGGTCAAAGAGCTTTCAATTGTTTTTGCCAAGTTTTTTTGTGGTAAGGAAGAGGTCAATTAAGAGCTGTCCTTATGCCTGTCCTTGAAATAGCCTTTTTTTTTCCTCCTGAGGTACTCTGTTGGAAATCACAACAAACATATCCAGTCAAAATCTTTACAAACGATACTTTCATTATCTATGAGGTTCAGGGGATTCTTCCTCTGGGGCTTGACAAGATAACTCCAATAGATGTAGGATAATTTCAATGATAATAACCAAAGTTCACCTCAGGGAAGCTGTAAATCCCAATCTGTTGGTGTGTGCAAACGGTCATTCCCTCTGAGGGAAGCCAACCACAAGAGATAAGGGCTTCTGCCTTGCAAAGCTTTGACAAGGCCAATTTATCAGTCAATATGTCAAGATGCTGGGACTGATAAATCCAAATATCATTACCTGGCCAATTAGAGTGAAGCTACCTGACTGGTTCATCTCTTCACTCTCAATCTGCAAGGTTTTTACGGTATGCAACTGCATTTAAAATTCTTTGTTTCACGCCCATTAACACTAATAATATCGTTTCACAGTCCCGTGATTTTAATGCAACAAGCAAGTATACATTGACTCAGATCTATATACAAAAACAAGTAACAAGATAATGTGGCAATTTCCATATTTATATCATGATTCATACTGCTCTTGCTGTGAACATTTATACCACAATTGGCGCTTCATTCCTTGAATTTTCATGAAACTTTACTTTTTGGCAATTGTTGCACACACATCATATAAAGTCATGCTAAAGTATAGAAGTGACAGTAAACCAATCATAATACAGGATCCACACATTGCTCTTAACTGTCCATGTATTGATTAATGTGAACCACTGGGTGGGTAAAAATTAGAAATGTCACTTGAGTTATGGTATAATATGACGTAATAAAGTAGTACTTCGTGCCTGTGTGTAGGAGTAGGCATGGACCACAATAACATTGTAATACAGTACAGAATACACATTTTACATTTTATCCCAATATGCTGAGACTGACTCCTCCAACTGGGTGTCATGTCATCCAATACCCTGATAACTTGTTGCAAGTCTGCAGTTTTCATTTAACAAGAGCTTTGGTTTCGAGACTGACATGATCAGTTACATGAGTGTACAGATCCTCGATCTATGCATACAGGTGGCAATGACTGACATTAATGAACATTTTCTGTGGGTTATTAGGAGTACTTTTTACTTTTAAGTGTTTTTGATAAAAAAGAAAGAACTGCGACAGTCCTGTGCTCAGCTGACTTTGGATGCATACACTTAAGTGGTCCTCTGACCTTTGGAATAATATCAGTCACCTTTGTTTAAGACCATCATCACTGTTTTGCAATGTCAGCCTTCACTCATTTGTTTTAGAACTCATCATTATTTTTTTACCCCCAAATGAAAAGTAAAAGACCCACTGTTACCAAGATATAAAGCCAATATATGTCAGTTTGATCTTCCTTGGTCACTCACACAACATCAAAAGAAACCCCATCAGGTACTTTGCCATTTGCGTTTAATGGTAACTATACGGAACTAGGATCCACCATTAGTGAAATACATGGTAACATGTTAATTTGGCCTTTTAAGGTCACTCAAGGTCAAAATTAACAACACAAAAAGAAACCTACTATGTATTTTCCCAGTAGCGTTTAATAATAACCATGGGCTTAGAATCCGCCATTACCAAGATATAAGCCAGTATGTTAGTTTGACCTTCCAAGGTCACTCAGTCTCAAAATTGACTATGTAGCAGAATGATGAATATTTGCAATATCTGCCCAATAAACATTGCTGATACATTTTAACTTGAAATAAGAAGCAAAAGTCAGCCAGGCTTTTCATCATTTTGCTCCTTTCATTGTCAACTAAACTGGTATGTCACTGTTTTTAAATGACGGGAAATGCTCTTTCTGGGAAAGGGAGATGGCAAGGAAAAAGACTACTTGTGCAATCTCTTGAAAATGATGAAAATGTTGAACCATCCCAAATATTATTCAACCCCCAACAAGCTTAACAAGAGGGCTGTGTGAACAGCCCGAGCCTCAGCTGATCTTGCATTCATCACACTTGCAGCTCTATGAACTTGGGAAAGGATCAAGGACACCATGTTCTGAGTAAGTCTGACCTTACAGAAGAACACTTACATGTGCAACATCAAAGTTCAAGTAGTTCTCAAGTTATGATGAAGAGTAAAATTCATGTATGTTGCACTGTGACCCCACAAACCAGGTCAAGGGCATTCATGTACTGTCTAAGCATGACCTTCATACAGAATAATTAACATGTGAAGCTAACTCAAAACAGATCTCAAGTTATCAAGTAAACAGTAAATTTCGTGTCAGTTGTCCTGTGAATTAGCATTAGAATGCCCATTGACTTACATAGTAATCAATAGCAAAGCTGCATTGAACGACAAGTACCCGAATTGAAAATCCTTAAAAATCAGGAATCCAAAGCAGTGCCACCTAATAAACAACTGTTTGACCCTTCCACAACAACATATTCATCACATTTCAGCTTAATCTGAGGGCGGTTCTGAGAACAAGTGAAAAATAGCAAAACCATACAAAAAATGCACAAAAAAATTGCAGCGCCATCTGGCAAACAAATTGGGAACTAGGTGTCCCCGGGAGTGTCTATGTACGATATCAAAGCAATTGGGTTTCAGAGGAGAAGAATTTTGAAGGTTTGCCCCCCCAAAAAACAAAAAAAAATCATTAAAAATCCAAAAATCAATAGAGCGTGACCATTTGAACACACTTGGTAGAGATCCACAAAAGGCATATCCCCACCAAGTTTGAAGTAAATCTGGTCAATATTATTAAAAGTTATGACCATTACAAGAAATTCCCATGTTAAACTTTCCTATTTAAACTTTTGTAGAGATTTTTGAAAAAAAATCATAAAAAAATTCAAATTCATTGGAACATGACCATTCGAACAAACCTGGTAGACACCCACCCAAGGTACATTGCCACCAAGTTTGAAGTTAATCTGGATGACGGTTTTGGAGAAGAAGTCAAAAATGTGAATTTGCATTAGAATGCCCATTGACTTCCATGGTAATCAATAGGAAAGCTGCATTGACTGACATGTACCAGAATTGAAAAAATCGTTAAAAATCAGGAATCCGCAGCATTCCCACATAGTGAACAACTTTGTTTGACCCTTCTACAAGGAACATATACACCATGTTTCAGCTTAATCTGAGAGATGGTTCTGGAGAAGAGGTCAAAAATAGCTATAACACACAAAAATTCATAAAAAATTAGGAAAAAATTGCAGCGCCACCTGGTGAACAAATTAAGAACTAGGAGTCCCAGGGAGTGTTCCTGTGTGATATCAAAGCAATTGGGTGAGCGGTTTCGGAGAAGAAGATTTTTTAAGATTTACCCAAAAAAGAACAAAAAAATTCATTAAAAATCCAAAAATCAATGGACCGTGACCATTTGAACAAACTTGGTAGAGACCCACCCAAGGCACATCTCCACCAAGTTTGAAGTGAATCTGGCTGACGGTTTTTGAGAAGAAGTCGAAAATGTGAATTGTGGACGACGGACGGACGGACGACGGACGGACGGACGGACGGACGGACGGACGACGGACCCTCAAAAAACCTCAGCTGACTGACAAGTCAGCTGAGGTAAAAAGGCACATGCTGTGCTGATATTTACCAAATCTCAAAACAGTGTTCCTTCCTCCTCAGAGACCACCCTCCCAGGGAAGGCCTACATGTAGATGTGGTTACATATAGCTAGTGGTCACTCAACGTAAGTTGATGTCAAATATATGGAAATGATACCATTAGGGGCCTGACAAATGCAGTCTTAAGAGGCAGGTAGTCTTTTCTATGTGGTCTCTCAAAGGAAGGACTTAGACACCATGCACACAAAAGCACCAAGACATCTGTGTTCACTGACATATACTTTCATTCTTTAGTTTTCCTGATCATATCATGCAAAATCAAAAACACACATGTAGCCATAAAAACACCATACTGTCTGCTGAAAGACACTAACACATAATAAAAAAAGTCCCAGCCAGTCACAAAATGAATCATTCTTTTCATCTTTTAATTCCTGGGGCTATGTAAAAAGTGCTCATACACAGGCAGTTTTCCAGCTACAAGGCCTTAAAACAGTGTGAGAAATTACACATTTTTACGTAAGAAACAACTTTTTGTGCAGATACTCCTGAAACATCTCTCCAAGACTTCCCTTTTCAAAATAAAACAATTAAAACCCACTGAAATTCAGCAAAGAAATGCCGTAATAAAGTAAATAGTCCCACAAGTCTCTGACTCAAACCAGGTGAAGGTGCAATTTCCTCACATTTTCACATTATTCAACAAAAGCTGCCATGACAGGGGTTTAAAGTTGTACCTTTTAATCTTGTGAAAGTTGAGAACTAGGGGTCCATAATTAAATGGTGAAAACTAGGTCCTTTCTAAATCAGTGATCGCCTAATAAGCACTGCTCGTGATTCCCCTAAAATTCAGATGCATGAGGAAAAACCTATCTCAGCAGCCACATACAAGTAGAGATCCCAGCATGCAAAATGAAATCGTTCTCAAGTGAAAGTATACACCACTGAATAACCCTTCCAGGGGTTTATGTGGTGGAGAAATAGGTGTTATTGACCCTCTTTCTGGGCCAGACAAGACCAAGCACTGGGGCTGAATACAATAGACGGAAAGTGATGGGCAACCTGGGATGAATCTGGCACATAAATCATTACTGTTACATGAGCCCAGGAGGCCTCCAGACCCAGTAGGCAAATGGTGCTCCAATGCAATCTACTGACCTATCTATGCATGAGTGGAATGGATAAAATATCCAACTCTGTTCTGAACAAAAAAAAAAAGTGTATATATATATATATATATATATATATCACCAAATTCACTTTCAAATTGCCTTGATGAACTAGGTATGAGGTGCTGACCTCTAGAAAAGAGCGAAAATGCATGGACTTAATGGTAGGTACTGCAGCTGGAAGGCAGTGGTATGCATACCAAAATTCCATCATTAAATGTAGCAAATTGCATTAATTTATAATAAATTTACTGTTAGTGCATTACTCTCTGCATATCTGTCACGCTGCTCATAAGCATTCTGTGACTAATAGACAAATAACCATTCCTGGTAATAATTACATACCTGACACTGAAATCGTCCGCCTCTACCTTTTTTGGAAATTCAAACTCGCAAAAATTATTATTCACTTGTGACTAACTCATGTGGCAAACATTTAACACAATTTGTTGATGCTTTTTGTTTTTTCCTGGTATTTGATAAAATACTTTATGCATAAAATGCCAGCACTGTACTATCATAAAAAACGTCCATTCAAGTAAGTACTGTTTTCCATGCTACTACATAAGGCCTACATGGCATTTTTCACCACATGCCTGTACCAATACTAAACTGAGAAGCTGGAAATATTCAACACAAAACACAAGATTAATCAAGGTCAGCCATATTATGCAATATCAAACTTCCACATGATATCCATTTGTTGTATGTCCCACAAAATGTCATGAAGATTGATACAAAATTAAAGATGTTAGTGTGGCGACAAGATCTTCACATGTTGTCCCATGTATCATATAATACTGTATGTGGCGCCACCAATGTGGCATGACGTAGATTTTCATACACTTTATATGTCCTGAAAGTTACATGGGGCTATCTCCAAAACTGTTGACTGTATCGCCTTCACAAGCAAAAGAACTACAATGTTTACAAGTTCATTGTACATCTAATAAAATTAGCCTCATTATTTTTTAGAATAATGAATTACACAAATCTCAACATGTATTAGGTCATATTTTCTGCTGACCTAAAGATGGCACCTCCAGTATTGTTGTGTTTTGACATATTTGCCTCCTGACTATTCCCACTTAATTTCATATCGATCTGTCCAATATTAAGAATGCTAAAGTGTTCAGAAGATTTTTACACTTTGACCTAACTATGCCATAATATTGTACATGGTGCCACTAATATCAATAGGCACCCAGATTTCCATTATATTCCTCAAGTCCTGAAAGTTTTCTACATTCTGGAGGGTACACTGTCTTCAAACTGAAAGTTTATGGATGGTCAGTCTGACACACCTCAGGTCAGCCGAGCTAAAAAATCTCTGAATCCTTAGTGCAGCACAATCCCTCCTCTGACAGGCCACTCTAATAGGAGACCATTTGCCTTTCATCAAGACCACATCCCTCAGATCCCTGCTGCTATCTTTTCCATGTTATAGGACATCCAACAAGAAACTAACCGCTTTATGCAACCATTTTTGGGCCTGTCTTGAGGGCAGTCTTGCAAAGGAGGGAGAACTGTGTATTTTTAGCTACTGAAATGGTGTGAAAGATTACACCATCAATCTAAAAGAATGTGTCATAAGTTTCACCCCATTGTCTGTTGGGCTGCAGGCAATGGGCAGTAATGACCTCAGAAGACAAAGGCTGAGACAGTTTCTGGCCAGTTTAACCACCACTTCCAACTCCAATCCTGACAAGCTGCCTTCCTGGAAGACTCATTACACACAGGTCACTGACCATACACTGCCCCGCAGCCTCTCACCTTAACAACTGATCGCTTCCCTCTCTCTCCCCTCCCTCTATCACAAACTGTTGTCGATGGGTCACTAGTAGATGTCCTTAGTTGATAAGCCCATGAATATAATGGTCATACAGTTCTGTTTGCCTGTTTCCTCTTCTTCCCTCTCACCCACCCGTCCTTCATCTGGTCAAACAAAACCCAGCAATACCTGCAGGTTCTATCCCCTAAAGAATGACAACAGTTAATGTTTGTTGGTTCTATCACAAAAGATCAGCTGAGTGCTCCATGAACACCAGCTCAGCAGTTTGGGTTTGGCGGGCCAGATGACCATCTCCAGCCAGTAGGCAAAAGATGAGAACATCATTTGTGATCTAGGGACCTGGTGAAAATCAATTAAACACAGGAGAAGCTTCATCATAATAGTCTACCTTGCCAGACTCTTTCTTTGGTCTGCAAAGCAGATGAAGGGGCAAGAGGTGTTTCATTGCCAACCATGGCATCTTCACTTACAGCACAATGGAGGTGCTGTCTCTTTGGTCATGTATTCCTAATAAACATGATCAGGTTACACAAAACTCATCTCCTCCCCCCTCCCCCCCCCCTCCAACCTTTGACATTTCGTTGTATTCCAAGTAGATTCTCTGAGTGATAACCTACCTCTTTGATTCAACACTACTGTTTAGGACAAACACGATTCTTTCTTTTTTTTTACTTTCCATTTGTGGACTGACAGCATGGGATATCAACAGACATAATCTCTACATTAGCAGTCTGATCACGACAGGGAACATGGGGTCAGAAGTTTGCCGATGTGCCAACTTACCTCCTGAAAGATTAAACACTCAATTCACCATTTGACTCATAGCGTCACCCCATGAACTTAAAACCAGTTGCAATTCTGCCCAACACAACACAAGACAGGAAACTATCAAATGACGAGAGTGATTAGATCAATCTACGACCACATACAATTTGACATTCAACCTGAGTACACCAATTAGAAAGCAAAGTACTGCAAACACAGGAGACTATTTCCCTTGAGGTTCGCATCCAGGTGAGGATGCTAAAAAACGGATGTGATGTGTGTGGTTTGAACTTTATACACTTTTCATCACACCGAAATAAAGAGCATGTTTAACATTTCATTCCAGAACAACAGAAGATTTTTGAGTATCAAAGAAAACAAATATCACTACAGGTTCTGCCAGTGTTGAGTTGTAGAGCTTGTATTCAGTAACAAATTGTGTTTGCCATTCAACAGCTAAGGTCATCAGGAGACCAGAACACTGGCCCATAAACAAACAGTTTTTCCAGGACCAATGTCGTGTGGGTATGTACAGCATACCTATTTTCCCCCCCAAATGAAGAATCTTTTTTTTTTTCTTTCTTTTTTTTTTTTTGGGGGGGGGGGGGGGGGCATGACAGGTCATCTGGGTACATCCTCCTTGTAAGTGCCATCAGGGCTCTTAACCAACCACTTGAAATATCTCCATGATACTTGGTCACAACAGCGTGAGAACTCCATACAAAAGCCATGTGCATGTTTGCATTCACCTTTTTAACGGACCAATGCACGGCCTCTTTTATCAAAAAAATCTTACTGGATCTTAGTGATATACGTTAAAGGTTTTCCTTTAACATTACACCATCAGATTAACGAAAAAAATCCACCACAAGGTGCCTTTCAAGAACAGTTGCAAACAGGAGATGTTTTTGAATAAGAGTCCCCTGAGCCTAATGTTTAGCCGACATGTAATCAGGGGACCATCACAAAAAATTCATTTCCTCATATGCAATCAGTTCTTATCTTAGCTTAGGAAAGTAGTTCAAGGTCATCCACATTGTGTAATAGCGAACTTCCACCAGTGATACCATATGTACATGTACATATGGTGTACATATGGTATCACTGGCCTTAGTCTTCCTCAACATAATGAACTTAGTGCCCTTTACTTAACTGCTCAATGCCTGAAATGTAGGTCAAGGTCACCCAAAATTTTACGACATTTGACAATTGGCCTACCATATATTTGGTATAAATTTTGTAGTTCCGTTTCAATTTATGATCACAATAATGAAGTCAAAAGTGTTTTTGATACCTGCAGTTTAAATTCCAATTAATACCACCAGGGGCACCACAATGACCCTCCACATCATTGACTTTGGTCTGCATAATGTGCCAGTAATGGTACATGGGTATGTGTACACAAATTAACATGTTAATACCACCATGAAAAAAATTCTTAAATGCATTCCCTCTGTGACCTTTAAGAAAATAGGTCAAGGTCACTCACATAAAGGAATTTCAAACTTCCACATAGTATACATATTTGGTATCATTAGCCCTTTTCTTTCTCAAAATACTGAATTTAATGTGTTTTCAACATATGTCAGACCACATCTTGTATTATACTATCAGTGGCATCACCATATTTCAACACATTTTTGTCTCTGTCTGATCACAATGCATCACTAATAACTCTTTGAAAAACACCATTCTCAAAACTATTCATATTTTGGCCCATATATTACATTATAATGTAGTTGACGCCAGCAATATCAAAGTTGACCCAGATTTCAATCTTAATCAGTCCTGAAAGTTGTATGGGATTAACTTGAAAACTGTTGACTGTATCACATCCTGAATCAAAAGTCTGTGGCCAGAAGGGAGGATGGAAGACAGGTAGAAGGATGGACACTTGTGATGCTATAAGCTGTGTGTGTAAACCTGTGGTCAGCAGGGCTAAAAAGAGCAAGGGCAGTTTGCCCCACACTCTTACCCAGTGTTCTCCAGCTTGCTGATCAAAAGTTTTAAGCAAAATCTTGTAATTGCAGAGGAGTTACACAGTTGCACATCCCTGAATGGAAATTTACATTGGATGGGTTATTAGCTTTGTCTCGTGGTTCTTTTATTCCTTCTTTTGTGGTGCCTCAAAAGATACACCTTATTTGAGCTATTCTCCATCCTTGTAAGTAAGGAAAGACTTTCCATCACCTGAGGGCTTAATAATCCAAGTCACTGTATGTGGTGGAAATTCTTCTGCCACCACTCAAATAACTGAAAACTGAAACCACAAGGGATACCGTCAATTGTTGCATGCAGATGTAGCCTCGATCTATCTTGTTTAAGGCCACACAGAAAAGCTTCAAAGTTTCTGAGATATAATCTTCTGTTAAAATCTCCCTAAATTTACAAATTCAAATTACACAATATGAAACATGTTGATATGTCTGGAAAAGTACGTATTTTACTGTTCTCTCCCCCCCCCCCCCACACACACACACACTCCCAATATTATTTCCCATGAAACTCTCCTATGCTGGTAAATAATTTGTCCCGGAAATCTAATCTTATAATCTCAGGCAATTGTACATAATGTTTGTGGATGAAACCAGTTGGCCATCCTGTTCATTATGAATATTTTTTGCATCATGTTTTTGGTCTGCCTGTGTTGGAGGCCTTCCAAGGGCCAGTTTATAATGCCTGTGAAGAATGACTTATTATGACACATAAGGTTACTGGGTGAATATTTTAGTAGCACACTAGTGCGTTTCGGGACAAATGCTCAACATTTTATATCAAGCAGCGACTGCCTAACACAGATCATTAGAAAAGAGTTATTCTATATAAAATAGACAGGCAAGTTATAAAGTTTGAATTTCCTTGCAGCACCTGGGAGTAGGCTCACAGTGATTACAAACTGATAGCATTTATACCATGTACATGTAGGTCACTTTTTCGTAATATACATTACTGTGTCAACCCTATTTGGCAACACTGCACCCATAAGTGCCTTTGCATTTTTAAGAGCCAGAAAATTCTCCAAAAAAATGTACCTTTTCTAAATTTTCCCTATTAACTATGCAAAGAATATTGTTCACGTGGTCATATTTCAAAAATATGTCTCCATTTGAGTTTCACATTCTGAAAATTTCCTCTGTGGCCTCACAATTAACAGAAATGATACATAGCATCATTTTTCACCGGAACAAGAGACTTCTTGGAAGAGCAGTTGATTGAGAGCATTTCTCTGGAAATCTAATACAATGTACATGTGCCGGTTGAGTTTGCTTCCTTTGTTCCAGGACCTGGGCGAACTGATAATATCATGCAGTATTGTCAGCTGTGAACACTACAATGTACTGCTGGTTTAACGTTGAATGCCAGTACTGCTCTACCACAGGGCAGTGTTCTTGTGCCCACATCCTTGTTGCCAGGAAGCTATACAGTCCACAATCTGGCACAGTCCCTCAACTGCCAGACACTGATTTAGTGGCAATTACAAAAGCATTTTGAAGTGTCTGTGAGACTATGATTTACTGACATTGATGATACATGCATTTTATTTTTGATGGCTTTACAGCACACTCTGAGATTAAAATGATTTCACCCAGTGCCCCCAATGGCAATATCAATAGGCTGCTGTCTATTTACATCTATCAATAAAAACGTGGTTTCTGCAAGCACTTTTTGGTCATCAGTTTTTATAAAATTTAGAACTTTTCAAAAAAATATTGTCTTCTTTTCCTCCATATAGAGCTTTGTCTGTTATTTCCATTCATTTGTAGAAGCAGAACACAATTGCCTTTCATAAATGGAATTCGCTATCTGATACAGAGCTAAAAAATTATGTAATTTTCCACTTTTTAAGAAACATCTATGTTTTCATCACCTTGTCCCTCTTGGCATGATGTTCTAAATGTTTAATCTTTTATACTGTGGACACTATGGCAGCTTCTGTCATAGATTCAGGTCAGAGTGTACAATGTTGCAGTCACTTGTGAAAGGAAGGAGGTTTAATGTTCTCTAAAATTTACCATTCAAATGCTATCTTGAGTAGATTCAAGAAATTCTCAAGAGAAAAAGCTACATTCATTTGGAACACAAGCAAACTGGTGAAACATTTGATTAAATGAACAAGCAAAAAATTCTGACATGCAAAATCACAGGTCCTGGTCAGGATAATGTTGCTGTCCAGGTGTGCCTGATTCCAACATACCACACTCCTCTCAATGTATGCCTATAGCCTATGTTCTAAGCATTACTGTAAAGGTGCCAATTGGGATCAATGTATGGTAATGGTGCTCATTTGGAGCAATGTGGTAAATGTGCTAATTGGGATCAATATATGGTGAAGGTGCTCATTGGTAGCAACAGGTAAGACCCTAACTTCAGGAAATAGGAATCCCTGTAAAAGCTTCATCATTCAAAAACGATTCAGTTTCATTTGTTATATACTATATATAATGATTACTAGGAAGTGGTTCTGGACAAAAAGATAGAAATAGAACACATGCATATACAGTCACTATGATATATCTACAAACGTAATATCAATGTGTTAACCAGGCAGTTTTTCGCCCATGGACGAAGACCATTATGCACCCCCTAGCTCACCACACATCTGCCTACACGAAGTGTAATGGCCAGCATTTCAGTTTAACCTCCAGTTTGATCTTTCAAGGTCACTCAAGGTCAAGATTAACTAGCAGCAACTAAAAGCCCACAGGTACTTTCCTATTATCCTATTACTGTTTAATAGTAACTGTGGGTCTACGAGCCACCATAAGCCAAGATATCAGTTTGGCCTCCAGTTTGACCTTTCAAGGTCACTCAAGGTCAAAATTTACGCCATATGAAAGCCCATTGGTACTTTCCAACTAATGTTTAATAGTAACCAAGGCCCTAGGGTGCACCATTAAGATATAAGCCAATACGTTGAATTTGCTGAGTCAGTAAAATAAAGAATTTTAAGAAATCATGAAAAACCTAAAAAGGATGAC